>JBBPBX010082249.1:0-15775 GCA_038048925.1 Garcialebias charrua | reverse complement strand
TCATCACTTTTCTGAGCCTGGCTCAAACTCTCATGCGTTATTGATAATGGGAGAAAAACCTCTGATCTTGGGGTAAAGTCCTCCTTGAGGGGTGCCGTTCCTGAAAGGACCTCTGCTGGTAACTTGTCCTCCATCAAAGCAGAGCCAAGAACAGAGTCATCCAAATTCACTTCCTTCAGCTTACGAGCTTGGGACCTGGTAAGAACACTGACAGAAAACACATCAGGATGGGACTTCAACACCACATCTTCACCCATCATGCAACTGGGATTATCCACCACCTCAGGATTAGGAAGTACCTTGTCTCCAGCAAGATCATTTCCCATGATAAATTCAACCCCTTGCACAGGGAAGGAGTTTCTCACTGCAACTTTAAAACATCCAGAGGCCAACTTGGACTTTATGTGAACATAATGTAAAGGTACTGGTACATACGTCATTCCAATTCCTTGTACTATTGTACTTGCATTACAGGAGGAGTCAGCATTAAATGGCAGAAAACTGGACAGGATGAACGACTGAGAACCACCAGTGTCCCTCAGTATCCTCACAGGTTTCTCATCCTTAGGAAGTCCTGTTAGAGAGATAAGACCATCAAAAATGAAGGGCTTAAAACAGTCATCAGCTTCAGATAGATGTGGGGAAGATCTCGGCGTCTTGACCAGGCCAACCCCTTTAGCTGGTTTTGGTGGTTGGGGTGCCTGTTTACGTTTAAGGGCCAAACAGTCAGAAACAATATGCCCCATTTTATGACAGTAAAAACATTGTCTCTCGGATTTGGAGCTTGAAGTGTTCTTAACCTGAGACTGTAGCACATCTTTCCCCATTTTATCCCGAGGGGGTTGATCAGATTTACAAAAAACATTTTTGTGAGTAAGGGCAAATTCTTCAGCTAAGATAGCTCCCTCTTGTAAGGTGGTAGCTTTTTGTTCATTCAAGTACAAGACTGTACGATCAGGAAGGCAGTTTTTGAACTCTTCCAACAGTACCAACTCACGTAGTGAGGAAAAATCAGTGGCTTTGGTTGCCTGGCACCATCTGTCAAATAACATTGCTTTTTCTCTTGCAAATTCAACAAATGTTTGTGCAGTGGATTTTCTTAAAGCTCTGAACCGTTGTCTGTATGCCTCAGGCACTAGCTCATATGCCCTGAGTATGGCAGCTTTAACTTTGTCATACACAAGACTGTCTTCAATTGTGAGTGCTGAACATACTTCCTGTGCCTTACCAGTCAGTTTGCACTGCAACAAAAGGGGCCAAACTTCTGTGGGCCACTGAAGGGCAACTGCAATACGCTCAAATGCATTAAAATATGCCTCCACTTCTGTCTCTCTGAATGGTGGAACCAGGGAAATATTTTTGCCGATGTCAAAAGTAGAAGGTGGTATAGAAGGTTTACCTGGTGAAATCCTGACCTTGGCCTCATCTCCATCTGTAGTGTGAACTGTAGTCGGTTTTTGAGCCTGCAACTCCATCTGACGTATTTTAATAGCAGTTTCAGCTTCGATTTGTCGGCATTTAAGCTTGAACTCCAGGTCATCCTTACGTTCCCTCTCTCTGGCTTCCAGTTCAAGTCGAGCCAGACGCACCTTTAAACGAGCTCCTCCACTAGGAACTGTGGACTCAGCAGACAAAGGCTCAAACCGTGGGAGAGACTGTGGTGGTTTACCTCCCTCTGGTTTTGCAGCAGCAGGTGTCCCCATGCCATCATCAGCACAAACTGCAGGCTGATCAGCAGCTTCAAAAGATGAGGTGGCATCCTTTTCATCCACTTCCAGTGACAGCACTCCTTTTTCAACCAAACTACTAAAAACAAGAGATTTTAGATCACTTTTGAGCAAAGACTTAGACACATGGATACCCAAGTATGAAGCAAGTTCATATAAATCATCTTTTCTACAGACATCAAACTGTTGTACAGTAGGATTACTTAAAAATTCCTTCAAACTAAACTGTGCCATTTTCACAAATTAATGATCCCGGACACGAGCCCCCACTTATGTTACAACCTCACCCTGAGGCTAATCAGGTAAAAATATGGCACTGGGTGTAACATAAAAAAAAACTAACAGTTGATGTCAATAAAATAACATGTTTATTTTACAAAGTAGAAAAGAGAAAAAACAATCAGAAAAACACAGGGAAGCTTTAAGCTTCAGGGTCTCCAAGGCCAAAACAACAAACAAAACACCCCCTTCTAACTATAAAGAAAATATATAACTAGCTAGAAGTAAACTTAAAATACAATGGCTAAGCTCCCTAGCTATCCACAAAACAGGAGAAAACAGGTTGGAACAGAAATGGCAGAGAACCCCTACCAGCTTCCCCTGTGAACAGAGAAAAAAACAACAACATTAGTTAGGCACTCACAAACTATACCAAAAGTGCTCACAGCAAGATCAGTAAGTTTTACAAAACCACACAGACAAGATCACAGCAGATCAAGGCCCAGACAAAAGGGACCTGACATCTTTGGCATGAAGCTCTTTATGGGGTGGCTGACGAGCTCAAACACTTTTCACCTGTGGCAGCCAGGTAGAACTGAAAAACAATAGGAGAGAGAGAGAGGGCTCCCTCAAGAAAAGAGCCCAGCCAACATGCATAGTTGGGCCCCACATGGGGTTATTGTGGGCTAGTTGGGTAATGAGTGGGCATGGGATTTATCTGGGCTAACTGCATGAGACCCATATGGTTATCCCATAAAGGAACCCATTTTGTGAGCCCTGTTGGGCTAAATATATGGGTCCTATACAGGATTAATGTGGGCTAACTGGCAATGGGACAGAAATGGGCAATTTTATATGGGACCCATGTGGTTTTAGTATAATGGGCCCAGCATGGGAAGCCCATGTGGGCAGACTGTATTTATCCCAAGTGGTATCAATGTGGGCTCACCTTACATGGGTTCAACCTGGGCATGGATATATAGGGCCCATTACATTTTTATGTGGGCTAACTGGGAATGGGACATAAATGGGCATTATTATATGGGACCCATGTGGTTTTAGTATAATGGGCCCAGCATGGGAAGCCCATGTGGGCTGACTGTATTTATCCCAAGTGGTATCAATGTGGGCTCACCTTACATGGGTTCAACCTGGGCATGGATATATAGGGCCCATTACATTTTTATGTGGGCTAACTGGGATTGGGACATAAATGGGCATTATTATATGGGACCCATGTGGTTTTGGTATAATGGGCCCAGCATGGGAAGCCCATGTGGGCTAACTGTATTTATCCCAAGTGGTATCAATGTGGGCTCACCTTACATGGGTTCAACCTGGGCATGGTTATATAGGGCCCACTACATTTTTATGTGGGCTAACTGGGATTGGGACAGAAATGGGCATTATTATATGGGACCCATGTGGTTTTGGTATAATGGGCCCAGCATTGGAAGCCCATGTGGGCTAACTGTATTTATCCCAAGTGGTATAAATGTGAGATCACCTTACATGGGTTCAACCTGGGCATGGATATATAGGGCCCACTACATTTTTATGTGGGCTAACTGGGAATGGGACAGAAATGGGCAATATTATATGGGACCCATGTGGTTTCGGTATAATGGGCCCAGCATGGGAAGCCCATGTGGGCTAACTGTATTTATCCCAAGTGGTATAAGAGTGGGCCGACCTTACATGGGTTGAACCTGGGCATAGATATATAGGCCCCAGTTTAATTTTATTTGGGCTAACTGGGAATGGGACAGATATATGCATCAGTATATGGGACCCATGTGATTTTAGTATAATGTGCTCAGCATGGGAAGCCCATGTGGGCTAACTGTATTCATCCCAAGTGGTATAAATGTGGGATCACCTTACATGGGTTCAACCTGGGCATGGATATATAAGGCCCAGTACATTTTTATGTGGGCTAACTGGGAATGGGACAGAAATGGTCATCATTATATGGGACCCATGTGGTTTTAGTATAATGGTCACAGTATGGGAAGCCCATGTGTGCTAACTATATTGACCCCAAGTGGGATAAGTGTCGTATAACCTTACATGGGTTCAGCCTTGGCATGGATATACAGGCCCCAGTTCATTTTTATGTGGGCTAACTTGGAATGGGACAGAAATGGACATCATTATATGGGACCCATGTGGTTTTGGTATAATGGGCCCGGCATGGGAAGCCCATGTGGGCTAACTGTATTTACCCCAAGTGGGCTAAATGTGGGATGATCTTACATGGCTTCAACCTGGGCATATATAATATAGGCCCCAGCTCATTTTTTATGTGGGCTAACTGGGAATGGGACAGACATGTGCATCAG
Organism: Garcialebias charrua; assembly: GCA_038048925.1. Classification (NCBI taxonomy): domain Eukaryota; kingdom Metazoa; phylum Chordata; class Actinopteri; order Cyprinodontiformes; family Rivulidae; genus Garcialebias; species Garcialebias charrua. Next base: position 11,487 of record JBBPBX010082249.1, on the reverse strand, counting down.
TATATAGGACCCATGTGATTTTAGTATAATGTGCCCAGCATGGGAAGCCCATGTGGGCTAACTGTATTTATCCCAAGTGGTATAAATGTGGGATCAACAGATACAGATTTAAACTGTACATTGAATTTACATTTATAAATTCAATGTATATTTTTATAAATTCAATGTATATTTTAAATCTGTATCTGTTGATCAAAACCAACAAGAATTACAACTCATAGTGCCACAATCAAAAACTAAACTAAAAAACAGGAAGTGAACCGTGTTGATTTCCCATCATGCTTAGCGGTATATTAGTGTTCAATTATAGTTTAAATCTGTATCCGTTGATCAAAGCCAACAAGAATTACAACTCATAGTGCCACAATCAAAAACGGGGAGTGGACTATGTTGATTTCCAATAATGTTTAGCAGTATTTTAGTGTTCCGGGCTGCACCATGAGTCAGAAGGACATCTGTGTTATAGAACTGCCTCTTGTTAAAGACTGGGTATTATCTGTTGTGAGGCTCAGAGTGTTCTTTGAGTGTAACTCACACAATGTTAAGACAGAAGTCACAGAGTATGGTGCAATATACGTGCTCTCGGCAGGTTGGATCGGAAAATCCGACACATAAATTATGCTGGTAAGAACACACATGGGTCTGTAATGAGCCTCATGTAAATTAACCATCTGGGAACCACTGAAAGCCCAGACAGCGCCCATTATAGTCTATCCGGGCAAACCCACGTGGGGCCACCATGGAAACTGTGGACAAACCCACTTATAACCCATATTTTTAGCCCAGTTGGGACCCAGTTTAGTCTCAGGTAGATATTCTTCAAGGCACACACATGGGTTTTACATGGGTCTCATTTAAGTTAAACATCTGGGTCCCACTGAAAGCCCAGTCAGGGCCCATTAAAATCTATCTGGGCCAACCCATGTGGGGCCACCATGGAAACCGTGGACAAACCCACTTATTACCCATATTTTTAGCCCAGTTGGGACCCAGTTTAGTCCCAGGTAGATATTCTTCAAGGTACACACATGGGTTTTACATGGGTCTCATTTAAGTTAAACATATGGGTCCCACTGAAAACCCAGTCAGGGCCCATTAAAATCTATCTGGGCCAACCCATGTGGGGCCACCATGGAAACCGTGGACAAAACCTTTTGGGGCCCATGTTTTTTGCACATATGTATACCATATGGGGCCCACCTGTGCATGCTGGTTGGGAGGGGGTCCTCGCAGAGGATGAATTCCATTACTTGGTGTTATCTCTAACCCTGTTCTGACATCCAGCCCCAACTTTAAATTTAGCCCTTGATTTGAAGTTTTCTAACCTAACCAGCTCACCATTGTGCCTAAACCTAACCAAGACCCTAAACCTAACCCAAGACCCTTTACTCTAAACCTAACCACGTGGCTAAAGACGGAGCCTGCTGTCATCGATTGTAACGGTGATAACGTACCTTTAAACCTACTAGGAGGTACAGGAGGGGCACAGCAAAATGGGACACCCCTTCAAGAATCCAGTCAACCACTGGTTGTCACGAATTCATTTTATGTTAACAGACACAATGTTGACATTCTACGGAAGCGTATTGCATTCAACCCGTAACATTCCCATATTTTGTTGGTAAAACGGCATAAAGAGCCTGCAACAAACTTCAATTCAATTCAGGTTATTTATTTAGCGCCAAATCACAAACAGAAGTTGTCTCAGGGCACTGAACAGGAACATTCACATACAGTACATACAAAAAGCCAGTTAGTAAAGTTCTCTAAGGAAGCCAGCAGGCTCGTTGAATCTTCACTTCATTGCAGTCTCCCATGCAAGCACAAAGGCAACAGTGGAAAGGAAAAACTCCATTTCAACAGGAAGAAACCTGCAGCAGAAACAGGCCCAGGACAAGCGGACATCTGCTTTGACCAGCTGGGTTTGAGAGGAACAGGAAGGAGGAACAAAAGAACACAGAATGGCAGGTCCAGATGTAGGTGCAGGTGTGTCCCCTATCAAAAGAAAGACAAAAACACATGGCAAGGATAGAAAAAAATACAAATACAAAACAGGTAGAGCAGAGTAAGTCAAGACAGTACCAGAGTGAAGAAAAGTGGTCATTTTGTCCTCCAGCAGTCTGAGCTTATAGCAGCATAACTAAGGGACAGCTCAGGAAACCCAAGCCAACCCCAACTATAGGATTTATCAAAAAGGAAAGATTTAAGCCCAATCTTACAACTGGATAAAGTGTCAGCCTCATGAAGGAAGTTGGTCCCACATGAGAAAAGTCTGAAAACTGAAAGATCTACCTCCCATTCTACTTTTGGAAACTCAATAGCAAGCACAAGTAAACCTGCAGTCTGAGAGCAGAGTGCTCTGTTAAGAAAATGTAATAACGTAGTATGTAGTGTGTAACATATGTTACTTCACATTACGACATGTCACATTGAAACGAGGATTAGGTCACTAGGTGGTATGGTGAGATACAGTATAACCATTATGATGCATTGGTTGAAAAAGTTGTAATAATTGAATTTTGTCAAAATAAGATTAACCTTATTTATGAAAGGAATAATGTGCAATATCTTGAATTAAATGTAAGAAATATAATCCTAAAGGGTATTTTATAGCACTTTTCCAATCAGTACAAACAACAAATGATTAGTTTCAGCAGGAAAGCCCTAAACTTTTGCTACAATTCCGGTGTGCTAGCAAAGGTATTTTCAATGCCAGCTGGGAAACCTCAACATCCAAATATGATGTGAAGTTTCCTCTTTCAAATATCCTGATGCATGCTCAATAATCCTGGTAGAAAAATCTAAAAAACTTAAGTCTGGTCCTCTGGACAATCAAAAAACAAAACAAAACAAACAATTTTTTTTGTTTTGTCCAACTCTCACTGGGAACGAGCCCGACTCTGCAGTAAGTCAGGCTCGTTTCCAGTGAGAGTTGGACTCCGCCAAGGTTGCCCTTTGTCACCGATTCTGTTCATAACTTTTATGGACAGAATTTCTAGGCACAGCCAAGGTGTTGAGAGGATCTGTTTTGGTGGCCTTCGAATCGCTTCTCTGTTTTTTGCAGATGATGTGGTCCTATTGGCTTCATCAGGTCGTGATCTACAGCTTTTGCTGGAGCGGTTTGCAGCTGAGTGTGATGCGGCCAGGATGAGGATCAGTTCCTCCAAATCCGAGGCCATGGTCTTGAGCCGGAAAAGGGTAGAGTGCCCTCTCCGGGTCGGGGAGGAGGTCCTGCCCCAAGTGGAGGAGTTTAAGTATCTCGGGGTCTTGTTCACGAATGAGGGAAAACTGGAGCGTGAGATCGATAGGCGGATAGGTGCAGCATCCGCAGTGAAGCGGGCGCTGTACCGGTCTGTCGTGGTGAAGAGAGAGCTGAGTCAAAAGGCAAAGCTCTCAATTTACCGATCGATCTACGTTCCCACCCTCATCTATGGTCATGAGCTTTGGGTTGTGACAGAAAGAACGAGATCTCGGATACAGATAGCCAAAATGAGTTTTCTCCGCAGGGTGTCTGGGGTCTCCCTTAGAGATAGGGTGAGAAGCTCAGTCATTCGGGAGAGACTCTGCTTCTCCACATCGAGAGGAGCCAGATGAAGTGGATCAGGCATCTGGTTAGGATGCCTCCTGGACGCCTCTCTGGTGAGGTGTTCCGGACATGTCCCACTGGGAGGAGACCCAGAGGAAGACCCAGGACATGCTGGAGGGACTATGTTTTTCGGCTGGCCTGGGAACGTCTTGGGATTCCCCCGGAGGAGCTGCTCCAAGTGGCTGGGGAGAGGGAAGTCTGGGCCTCCATACTTAGGCTACTGCCCCCGCGACCCGACCCCAGATAAGCGGAAGAGAATGGATGGATGGATGGATACAGCGGTGGTGGGATGCATCACAATGATGAGTCCAGCTACAGGCAGGAGGTGGAACATCTGGAGAGCTGGTCCAAGGACAATAACCTTCACATAAATGTGAAGAAGACAAAGGAGATGATTGTGGACTTCAGAAGGAACAAACACACCCACACCCCACTGAACATAAGTGGATCTGCAGTGGAAGTGGTCTCCAGCTACAAGTACTTGGGTGTACACTTGAATGATAACCTCAGCTGGACCAACAACACCACCAGCCTGATCAAGAAAGGTCATCAGAGACTCTACTTCCTCAGACGGCTGAGACGAGCTGGTCTGAGTAGCCCGGTCCTCACCTCCTTCTACAGGTGTGCAGTGGAGAGCATCCTGTGCTCCAGCATCAACGTGTGGCATGGAGGCTGCACAGCTGCAGAAAGAAAAGCTCTGCAGAGAGTGGTGAAGGCTGCACAGAGGTCTGTCGGAGTCAGTCTCCCCACTATCACAGACATTTACACCTCCAGATGCAGGAAGAAGGCCACCTGTATCATGAAAGACCCCACTCACCCTGCACACACACTTTTTGCCCCACTCCCCTCAGGAAGGAGGTTGAGGAGCATTAAGTGTAGAACCACTAGACTGAGGAACAGCTTCTACCCTGAGGCTGTTAGACTCATGAATAAATAAATAATAAGAATAATCACTGCAAAATATCACATCATGCTGATGCTGATCTGTTTTCTTGTTGCTGTGTTCATCTGTGACCATTTGCTCATATAGATTCATGTTCGTGCGGCTGTCTGTTTGTAATGATTTTGTTTTTCTATTACATTAGTGCTTAGTGTATTTTTAGTTGATGTTTTTCTTAGTCAATCCTAGATGTTATTACTGTTTTTCTCTTACATTTTGTTGTTGAATGTAACTGGGACCCTGTGTACATAATCTCGTTTCATCACATGTACCACATGCGGTGCAAATGACAAGATTCTCTGACTCTCTGACTCTAGATTGCGCCCCCCCATTAAAAAAAATCACCAGCCGCCACTGATTTTGAGTTAAAAAAATAATTGGTTTTAAGTGTTAATCTTGTTAAATTCTTGTTAAAGTCCTCCTGTGCATGCTTTTGCGGTTGCCATTTGACCGCTCATCGATTTTTGGCACAGATGGTAAATGGAGCTTACGTATACTGTATAGCGCTTTCCAGCCCCCTATGAGGGGCCCCAAAGCACTTCACAGTACCAGCCATCCACCCATTCATACACACATTCATACACCGGTAGCGGTGGTCTGCCATGCAAGGCGCTGCCAGTCCTACCGGGAGCAACTCGTGTTAAGTGTCTTGCCCAGGGACACAACGAGGTATGCAGTGACCGGGGATCGAACCCGGGACCTTTCGGTCCTGAGCCGGCTGCCCTGCCTCTACACCATCTCTGCCTACACAACACAGGCCCACATTTCCGGGTTGTCAGTGGTGAGGCGTAACAAACGTGACATGTCAGCGGTGATGCACAGTAGATGCAACGTAATGGCGAAGTGACATATTAATGGATTTTTCCACTTTTTTAGACATATTTGGACTGATGTGACATATAGGGTGGTGTGACAGGTACGGTGGATATAAAGTATTTTAGTTGGGACTTAATCTGTGATTTGATGGGTCACATAGGTTATTTTTATACGTATTAAGAAAAACAGTAGCACCTAATGTAACACATAACATGATGACAGATATTTTGACCCCAAATGGCAGACCAAAGAACACAAGGACAAGCAAGTACAAAAGTGATATTTTATTAACAAGTGCTGGAACTGGAGTAGGCTGTGGGGAGAGAAGGAGAGGCGGTGAATATCCTGTGATCCAGATGGTTCTTTGATAATTGTGACTAAAGTTGTATTTGTCCTTACTGTTGAATGTTTGCAGGCGACGTTGGATAATGAATTCACTGAGGGAGAAATCCAGAGATGACAGGGGTCCAGTGGGTGAGTACAGTTTGAATGAAGGGAGATGAAGATGTCCTGAATGAGTCCTTAGTTATGGATTTGGTGTGCAGGATTGGCAACCAGACGCAGCCTTGGAGATGGGCGGGCAAGCAGGATGGAACAGGAGTCAAGGTAATCAATGTTCGAGCGTTAGCTGAACGTCTGGTTGTGGTTTAAGTAGAGCAGGAGGTGAAGGTCTAGGAGGCAGGTGCAGGTGTAGCTAATCAGCTGATTAGCTGCTGCTTGAGGTTGCTGGAGGGGAAGGCAGGACTCCTACAGTACCCCCTCCTCTAGCATCGCCTCTAGGCGATCTCCTGTCCGGGTGGTCCCTGTAAAAAGAAGAGATAAGGGAGGGGTCCAGAATGAAGGAGCGGGGAACCCACGAACGCTCCTCGGGGCCATAGCCCTCCCAATCCACCAGGTACTGGAGTTGTCGACCCCTGCGACGCACGTCCAGCAGGCGCCGGACGGAGTAGACAGGATCATTGTTGATGAAACGAGGCGGAGGAGGAGGGTCGGCAGGAGGGTGAAGTGGGCTGGTGGAGACGGGTTTAATCTGAGAGACATGGAACGTGGGATGGATACGTAGGGTGGAAGGCAGTTGAAGTCGGACAGCAGCAGGATTAATGATCCTGACAATCGGGAAGGGGCCAATGAACCTGGGGGCCAGCTTCCTGGGAGTGTCCTTTAATTTAATGTCTCTGGTGGACAACCAAACCTTCTGCCCCACCTGGTAATCGGGAGCAGAAGAACGGTGGCGGTCAGCAAACCGCTTGTTTTGTTCAGCCGTCCTGAGAAGAGCTGCCCTGGTCTGGCGCCAAATCCTGCGACACCGACGGAGATGATGCTGGACAGAGGGAACAGAAATGTCAGTTTCTTGTGAGGGAAATAAGGGCGGAGTGTATCCCAAAGAGGCCTCAAACGGGGACAAACCAGTGGCGGACGAAACTTGAGAATTATGAGCATACTCAACCCAAGGCAGGTGTTGGCTCCAGGTGGTAGGATTATGTTCAATAACACACCTCAAAGCGGCTTCGAGCTCTTGGTTACACCTCTCAGTTTGTCCATTCGATTGAGGGTGATAACCAGATGTCAGGCTGGAGGCGGCACCCAGGGCTTGACAGAAGGCTTTCCAGACTTGGGAGATGAATTGAGGGCCTCTGTCGGAAACAATATCAAGAGGTATACCATGCAGACGAAAAACATGTTTGACCATGATCTGTGCTGTCTCGGATGCTGAGGGTAGTTTCACTAGGGGTATGAAGTGTGCGGCTTTGGAGAAACGGTCGATGATTGTACATACAACAGAATTACCCTCAGAAACAGGCAGTCCGGTAACAAAGTCCAGAGCTATGTGGGACCACGGACGCCCAGGCGTAGGGAGTGGAAGGAGGAGACCTGCTGGGGGTTTGTTAGTGGCCTTGTTACACGCACAAGTGGTGCAGGCAGACACGTATTGTCTGACATCCCTCTCCATGTTAGGCCACCAGAAATGTCTTTTTGTCAAAGAGAGGGTGCGACTCATACCTGGATGACAGGAGAACTTGGCTGAATGGATCCAATGGAGGACTTTGCTGATGGCTGCAGAGGGAACATACTTTCTCCCTGGGGGACCAGTGCCTGGGTCTGGTTCGGTCTTCTGGGCCTCCAGGATTTCTCTCTCAATGTCCCAGGTCATGACTGCCACAGTGCAGGAGTGGGGCAGAATAGTCTCCGGTGATTCGGTCTCTGAAGAGGAGAACTGGCGGGAAAGAGCATCAGGTTTAATGTTACGAGAACCGGGTATGTATGAGATGGAGAAATTGAAGCGTGCAAAAAATAAAGACCAACGTGCTTGACGGGCATTGAGCCTCTTTGCTCCTTGAATGTAGGCAAGATTCTTGTGATCTGTCCATATCACAAATGTTAATTCAGCCCCCTCCAACCAGTGTCTCCATTCTTCAAGAGCCATCTTGATGGCCAACAGTTCTCTGTTACCCACATCGTAATTGCGTTCGGCAGGGGACAAACGCCGAGAAAAGAACGCGCAGGGGTGGATCTTACCATACGTAGGAGATAGCTGCGAGAGCACCGCTCCCACACCAGTAGCGGACGCGTCCACCTCCACGATGAACTGACGATGAAGGTCCGGATGGGAAAGTATGGGAGCGGATGAAAAGAGCCTCTTAAGTTCCTGGAAGGCGGCCTCCACCTCTGGGGACCAGAAAAATTTACGGATGGGAGAGGTGAGTTGTGTTAATGGCGAGGCTACCTGACTATAGTTTTTGATGAAGCGTCGGTAGAAATTTGCAAAGCCCAGAAACCGTTGGAGCTGTCTTCGGTCCTGGGGTGTGGGCCACTCTGCCACCGCTTTTATCTTCTCTGGGTCGGATCGAACCTGTCCTTTTTCAAAAATGAATCCCAGAAAGGGCACAGAAGGCACAGAGAATTCACATTTCTCAGCTTTCACATATAATTTGTTCTCCAGAAACCTTTGGAGAACTGCTTTGACATGTCTGGTGTGCTGAGCGGGGTCCTTAGAAAAAAAATCAAAATATCATCAAGATAAACAAACACAAAATCATCCAGGAAATCTCTCAGGACATCATTTATTAAGTTTTGAAAAACGGCAGGGGCGTTAGTGAGTCCAAAGGGCATGACCAAGTACTCATAGTGTCCTAGGGGTGTCTTAAAAGCGGTCTTCCATTCGTCCCCTTCTCGAATTCTCACTAAGTGATAGGCGTTGCGGAGATCTAGTTTAGTGAACATTCTGGAGTCCCAAAGCCGTTCAAACACAAAGTCAATTAGAGGAAGGGGATACTTATTTTTAATAGTGATGTTGTTAAGTCCCCTGAAGTCGATGCAGGGTCTCAAAGTCTTATCTTTCTTTGAAACAAAGAAAAACCCTGCACCGAGGGGAGAAGTAGACGGGCGGATAATACCTGACTGTAAAGATTCCTCTATGTATTGCCTCATCGTCTCCCTCTCTGGGCCCGACAGGTTGTACAGTCTGCTAGACGGCAGAGGGGCACCAGGAAGGAGATCTATGGGGCAATCATAAGGTCTGTGAGGTGGTAGGGAGATGGCTTTCTGTTTACTAAAAACTGGGGCAAGCGCATGATATACGGAGGGCACTCTGGAAAGGTCAATCTCTTCTTTACTGGGGGGTGAGACAGAACCAGAAGAGATGGCAGAACGTAAACAATCGACTAAACAGGCCTCACCCCAATGTTCAATCATGTTATTTTTCCAGTTAATCTGTGGGTTGTGTTTTAGCAGCCATGGGTAACCTAAAATCAATTGGGGCTTAGGGGAATCAAAAATGAAAAAATCACATCTCTCATGATGGTTACCTGACAGCACCAGGTGAATGTTTTGAGTCCAGTGGGAGATGGAGGTGATGGTCTGTCCAGTGAGGCCTCTGACACTGACAGAGCTGTTTAAAGGAAGCATGGGTAGGTTAAGAAACTTCACAATATCCAAGGAAATCAAATTCTGTTCTGCACCAGAGTCAATTAAAGCCTGAGTGGAAAAAGAATCATTTTCAAAATAAACAGTAGCAGGGAGACAGAAATTTTTCTCAGGAGTTGAAGTTAAATTACCCACCAATATCTCCTGATTTATTGGTGGTTCTGGCCTTTTAAACGGAGCTGACAGTTTTTCACAAAGTGGCCACTTTTTCCACAATATAGACACTCATTTGCAGATAATCTACGTTGTCTTTCCTCAGGGGACAGTTTTGCCCGACCCACCTGCATAGGCTCTGGTTCGGGGAAGACTGGTGTCGGGGAACTACTTCCGGTTGAGGGGCGGTTCCAGGATTTGTAGTCCCTTTCCAATTTACGTTCTCTGTTTCGAGTGTCGATTCTAATTGCGAGACAGATTAGATCTTCTAAATCCTGGGGAGGCTCTTGTATGGCGATTTGGTCCTTAATGTTGTCATTAAGCGCGTTTCGGAAAGCGCTTTTTAGTGCGATCTCTCCCCAGCCTGACTCTTCCGCGATCACCCGGAAACGGATGGAGAACTCGGCGACAGATCTTGAACCCTGTCTGATTGTGAATAATCTTTGTTGCGCTTCCTCTTGCAACAAGGGGTGATCGAAGGCTAGTTTAAAGTCTCTTATAAAGTTTGTGAAGGACAGGGAGGACAAAGAACGTGCGCGGAGATGAGCAGTGGCCCACTGCAGAGCGTCGCCTTTCAGGGCAGAGACAATATAGGAGATGTGGGGCGAGTCGGAGCCATACCTGTTGGGTGCTTGGTTGAACGCAAGCTCACATTGGAGGAGGAAACCACCCACCAGCTTGGAGTCTCCACCAAAGAGTCAGAGTCAGAGTCAGAGTCAGAGTCAGAGAGTCTTTATTGTCATTTGCACCGCATGTGGTACATGAGATGAAAACGAGATTATGTACACGAGGTCCCAGTTACATCCAACAACAAATGAAAGAGAAAAACAGTAATAACATCGAGAACTAACTAAGAAAAACATCAACTAGTAATACACTAAGCCTAATATAGTGGGAATAAACAGCAGCACGAACATGAGTTTGTATGAGCAGATGGTCACAGATGGTCACAGATGAACACAGCAACAAGAAAACATATCAGCATCACCATGATGTGATATTTTGCAGTGTTTATTTTAATTTTATTTTTATTTATTCATGAGTCTAACAGCCTCAGGGTAGAAGCTGTTCCTCAGTCTAGTGGTTCTACACTTGATGCTCCTCAACCTCCGTCCTGAGGGGAGTGGGGCAAAGAGTGAGTGTGCTGGATGAGTGAGGTCTTTCATGATACAGGTGGCTCTTTTCCTGCATCTAGAGGTGTAAATGTCTGTGATGGTGGGGAGACTGACTCCAACAGACTTCTGTGCAGCCTTCACCACTCTCTGCAGAGCTTTTCTTTCTTCAACTGTGCAGCCTCCATGCCACACGTTGATGCTGGAGCACAGGATGCTCTCCACTGCACACCTGTAGAACGAGGTGAGAACTGGGCTGCTCAGACCGGCTCGTCTCAGCCGTCTGAGGAAGTAGAGTCTCTGATGACCTTTCTTGATCAGGCTGGTGGTGTTGTTGCTCCAGCTGAGGTTATCATTCAGGTGTACACCCAGGTATTTGTAGCTGGAGACCACTTCCACTGCAGACCCACCTATTACCAGTGGGGCATGGGTGTGTTTGTTCCTTCTGAAGTCCACAATCATCTCCTTTGTCTTCTTCACATTCATGTGAAGATTGTTCTCTTTGCACCAGCTCTCCAGATGTTCCACCTCCTGTCTGTAGCTGGACTCATCATTGTTTGTGATGCATCCCACCACCGCTGTATCATCTGCAAACTTAACAATATGACAGCCTGGAAGTGTGGCTGTACAATCATATGTGAGCAGAGTGAACAGAAGGGGGCTCAGCACACATCCCTGAGGAGAGCCAGTGCTGAGGGTTATGGTGGAGGAGGAGAAGTTGTGGATCTTCACGGACTGTGGTCTGTCTGTTAAGAAGTCTAGTATCCAGTTACAAATAGAGGGGCTTAGTCCAAGTGTAGATAGTTTGTCTATCAGAGTTTGGGGGATCATGGTGTTGAAGGCAGATGTGAAGTCCACAAAGAGCAGACGCACGTATGAGTCCTTCTGATCCAGGTGGGTGAGAGCAGTGTGGACCACGGAAGAAATGGCGTCCTCTGTTGATCGGTTCTCACGGT
>JBBPBX010082248.1:0-15776 GCA_038048925.1 Garcialebias charrua | reverse complement strand
CTGTTCGAGGTGCAGGGGCAGGAGGGCCACGTCTCGGGGTTCCTGTTGGGACCAACCATTGTTCAATGGGTATCGGCGCCCATACATCAACTTCTTTCGAAGTTCATCCACTGTTAGACCTAGGTCTAAACCCATTTGGTTCGATCTGAACCATCTTGGATCTCCTAGAGAGCGAACATCTACCTGATGTGGTACATTGCTCGTCTCAGATTTGTCAATCTGAGGTGCACGAGGAGTAGAGCTCCCTTTTAACTGATTTGAGTCACAGTTCCAGCTGGCAGCAACATTCTGTTATTTGTTATTATGAAAATCCTGTTTATCCTCGCACTCTGTAGGAAAGGGAACCACTTCTATTTTCTGCGAGAGGGATTTGACCATTTGACCTAGGCACACCTCTGAGGGTGTTTTGTGTTGTGTGAGCACATCAAAAACCTCCATAGCGTATTGTTTAATTTCTTCCATGGTACTCTCATTGAAATTAGCCTTGAAACGTACACATCTGCTGAGCTTAGGCCAGAGATTTGTACTGAATAGACGTTTAAACTGTTCATCTCCCTCTATGCTAGGGTCAGTTATCAGAATCAGAATCAGGTTTATTGGCCAAGTATGTTGATACACACAAGGAATTTGTTTCCGGCTGTTCGTGTCTCTCTAGAAAGTGTCTCTCAAAAAATGCTAAAAACTATACAGATACTTTACATAAAAAAAAACGTACAAATAATACACAAAATACAGAAGGATTCACATCACATGGGGGTTGTGAATGGGTTGGGGGTCACGCTGATGGATGTCTGATGATCAGCTGTTGATGATGGTGATGGCCTGGGGAGAAGAAACTGTTTTTGTGTCTGGCAGTCTTAGTGGACAGAGATCTGTAGCGTCTGCCAGATGGGAGAAGTTGGAACATGTTGTGACCCGGGTGTGTGGAGTCTGTGATGATTTTTCCAGCCCGTTTCCTGGTTCTTGCATGATACAAGTCCTGAATGGAGGGCAGAGAAGCCCCGATGACTTTCTCAGCCGTCCTCACTGTTCGCTGCAGCCTGTTCCTCTCCTGCCTTGTGGCTGCTCCAAACCAGACTGTGATAGATGTACACAGGATGGACTCAATGACTGCAGTGTAGAACTGGATTAGCAGCTCCTGAGGCAAGTCCAGCTTCCTCAACTGGCGTAGGAAGTACAGTCTCTGCTGGGCCTTTTTAAGGATGGAGGTGATGTTGTGCTCCCACTTCAGGTCATGTGAGATGGTGGTTCCCAGGAACCTGAAGGACTCTACCGTAGACACGGGGCTGTTGAAGATTTTGAGGGGCAGCAGTTCTGGGGGGTGTCTCCTGAAGTCCACTCTCATCTCTACTGTCTTCAGTGTGTTCAGCTCCAGTTTGTTCAGGCTGCACCAGGACATCAGTCGTTCCACCTCCTGTCGGTACGCAGACTCGTTGTCATCACTGATAAGTCCAATGACTGTAGTGTCATCTGCGAACTTCAGGAGTTTAACAGACGGGTCATTAGAGGTGCAGTCATTGGTGTATAGAGAGAAGAGCAGTGGAGAGAGCACACAACCCTGAGGGGCACCAATGCTGATGGACTGTGAGGAGGACATGATTTTCCCCAACTGCACCTGCTGCGTCCTACCTGTTAGGAAGCTGGTGATCCACTGACACATGGCAGGAGAAACAGTGAGCTGGGAGAGTTTGGTGGAGAGAATGTCTGGGACAATAGTGTTAAATGCTGAACTAAAATCAAGAAACAGGATTCTTGCATAAGTCCCCGGGTGGTCTAGATGTTGCAGGATGAAATGCAGTCCCATGTTGACTGCATCATCCACTGACCTATTTGCCCGGTAGGCAAACTGCAGGGGGTCTAGCAGATGTCCAGTGATGTCCTTCAGGTGGGTCAGGACCAGCCGTTCAAAGGACTTCATGACCACAGATGTTAGGGCGATGGGCCTGTAGTCATTTAGTCCTGTGATGGAGGTTTTCTTGGGGACTGGAATGATGGTGGAGCGTTTGAAGCAGGAAGGGACTTCACACAGCTCCAGAGATTTGTTGAATATATTTGTGAAGATTGGAGCCAGTTGTTCAGCACAGATCTTAAGGCAGGAAGGTGAGACACCATCTGGTCCTGGTGCTTTTCTGATCTTTTGTTTCTGGAACAATCGGCTCACATCAGCTTCACATATCTGGAGTGCAACTTGAGTGGTGGGGGGAGGGAGAGACAGAGGGGGTGTCGATGCAGGAGTGATGTTAGATGCTGCTGTGGGTTGTGGAGGTGTGAATGTCTTCTTCTCAAATCTACAATAGAAGCTGTTCAGGTCGTTAGCAAGGGCTTTGTTAGCCTCTGCAGCGGGGGATGGTCTTCTGTAGTTTGTGATCTGCTGGAGGCCTTGCCACACTGAACCAGGGTCGTTGGCTGAGAGCTGACTTCTCATCTTTTCAGAGTAGCATTTTTTAGCCAATCTGATCTCCCTAGTCAATGCGTTTTTGGTCTTTTTGTACAGAGCTCTGTCCTGGCTCCTGTAGGCCTCTGCTTTAGCCTGACGAAGCTGGCTGAGCTTGTTTGTGAACCATCAAAAAGGCGTTCAATTCAAGATCAACTGGACTTTATTTGTAACAGAAGACGTTTCGCTTCTCATCCGAAAAGCTTTATCAATTCAAATTTGTGAACCATGGCTTGTTATTGCCGAATGAGCGGAAGGTTTTTGTTGGAACACAGAGATCTTCACAAAAACTAATGTAGGATATGGCAGTGTCAGTCACATCATCCAGGTTGTCCGTAGCAGCTTCAAAAACACTCCAGTCAGTGCAGTCAAAGCAGTCCTGTAGGTCTTGTTTTGCTTCTCTGGTCCACTTTTTCACTGTTTTCACTACAGGCTTTACAGTTTTCAGTTTCTGCCTGTAGGTTGGAATAAGATGAACCAAACAGTGGTCAGAGTGACCCAAGGCTGCATGAGGAACAGAGCGATAGGCATCTTTCAGGACAGTGTAGCAGTGATCCAGCGTGTTGTTATCCCTGGTTGGACAATTAACATGTTGTTTATATTTTGGAAGCTCGTGGCTAAGTTTAGCTCTGTTAAAGTCACCAAGTATGATGAAAAGTGAATCTGGATGTTTTAGTTCCAGTGCAGTTATTTGTTCAGTCAGGTTTTGCAGTGCATCGCTCACACAGGCTTAAGTCACCTGAATAAGCAGAGAGGAACCTGTCGTAGAACAACAGGGGATGTTCACCTGATTGCTGAAGGACATTCACCATAGCTAAGTAGTTACCATGCTTCGAAGCAGTTTCTCCCATTGTGCGAGGTACAAGGGTAGCATAACCACGGCCCGAACGAACCCATTTAGGTTCGATCAGAGAGTAGACCCTCTCAGTTGTTGTACCTTTTTGAACGTCCATCTTTGTATTGATTTTCTGTGAAAAATCAAGTAAGATGGTTCTTATTTTACAGTGTGCATATAAATCATCACTTTTAATGTAGCATTGAGTAAATTAAACTAACCAGCCTTCAGGTTTATGTGTTTCACTGTGTTCAATAAGCCTATTATTCATAGGTACCTTATTTCAGGAATTACCTTCAATGAATCGTAAAGTTAAAACACACTTGAGCAGTGTTAACTTTATCTAGAACAACAGCTACCAACTAACCCAAGCCTGATTTCTGTTTTTTCACACAAACGCCTATAAAAGTGATCTGATTCAAATGTAAGGTTTCACTGTAAAATGTTCCTAAGATGCTGCCTCATCATGCCCTAAAAAGATGTTATACAGTTTCATTGAAACTGAATCTTAATGCATGCAACAGTCAACAGGAGAGAGCAAGGCCTTCCAGCTTATTATTTCAAATACAGGTAGTCCCCGACTTACGAGCGCTCTGACTTACGAGGTCCCGGACTTAAGAGCATGCATCTCATTAAAAAAAAAAATAATAATAATTTTTTTTTTTTACTTTTTTTTTTTTTTATAAATGAATACATGTACAGTACTGGACAGTCACCAAGCACTTAGCCTATCCTAACACAGTTTTTAAAGATGAAGGAATAAGTTGAATTGTCTCCCTTTCACATAAAGGGAGCAAGCTCCCTATGGAGCCTGCAGGGAGGAGGGAGACAATTCAACTGACTCCTTCATCTTTAAAAACTGTGTTAGGATAGGCTAAGTGCTTGGTGACTGTACAGTACTGTACATTTATCTATTTATAAATAAAAAACAATAAAAAATAAAAATACTGTATATACTGTATATTTTTAATAAATAGATAAATGTACAGTACTGTACAGTCACCAAGCACTTAGCCTATCCTAACAGTTTTTAAAGATGAAGGAGTCAGTTGAATTGTCTCCCTCCTCCCTGCATGCTCCATAGGGAGCTTGCTCCCTTTATGTGAAAGGGAGACAATTCAACTTATTCCTTCATCTTTAAAAATTGTGTTAGGATAGGCTAAGTGCTTGGTGACTGTCCAGTACTGTACATGTACTGCAGTGACTGAGCACCTGTGGAGGAAGTGGACGCGGGCACACCTTGGCTGCCGCTGCTCCTCATACTTTTTGCTTTTTGAAGCCTTTTTTATTACTTTCTGCTGTTTTTTTTCACCGAGCCTTGTTGGACATTTCTACCTTTCTCGATTGCAGAGTGCGACAGGCGTAAGCCTGTGTACAGCACCTGTACAAGCGGACGCGGACATTTCTACCTTTCTTTGAACTTTTCTACCTTTCTTGAACGCAGAGTGCGGCAGGCGCAAGCCTGTGTACAGCACCTGTGTGAATCGGACACGGACATTTCTACCTTTCTGTGATTAAGTTTTGTGTTTTAGTTAGTTAGTTTTAGAGCAACTGTCTTTTCTGACTGCGTTGTGGATCTGCAAACATAAGTTGCCGGTCAAAGCAGATGACCGCTTGTCCTGAGCCTGGGTCTGCTAGAGGTTTCTTCCTTCTAAAAGGGAGTTTTTCCTTTCCACTGATGCCATTGTGCTTGCTCAGGATGGGAGATCGTGGCGAAGCCAAGATTTGACTTGTTTGCTAGTCTAACCGGGATTTTAATAATAGTAGGGGCTGCTAGCTCCCGCTAGCTTCAACACGAATTTAGCTTCGAGTATCACGTAGCTGCACTTATTGTTCGCTTACCTGCTGCCTCTCTCAACTTCCTGTGTCCTCTGGACTGTTCTGGACTCTCTCCTGTACTCCTTCAAGGTAATGCTCGTTCGAGTTACATCTCTCTGCTTCTTGTATATCTTTCTCGGAGCCGTGGGCCTGCTGCTAGCGGCTAGCTCTGTGCTAGCCTCCACCGGCTCGTGGATGTTGACGTATTCCGCTTCGCAGTTGTTTGAACTTAACAACTGCTCCATTCCTCTTTCTATTTCCACCATCAAACAACTGGGACTTCTGCGTAGACCTCGTTACATCCATAGAAGCTCTCGAAAGAAAACCGTTTATTCTCAAGCGAACTCGGATTCGATTAGTGCTGTCTGGACTGAGAGACGTGTCGCACCTCGATGGCGTCATCAGAACGCTGCGTCTGTAGGCCTTTGTAGTCCTCTGCGCACGAAGTGGCGAGGAAAACGTGGAGTGGACTTCAGTCTGCTTAAACCGGTTCAAAAAGCTCCTATTCCAACTGGTATTAAATTAGAACTTTTCAATGTGCAGTCACTTTCCAACAAGTCATGTTTAATTCATGATCACATTCTGGAGAAGAACTTGGACCTCATGTGTCTTACAGAGACGTGGCACCAACCAAACGTGTTCAGTTCTCTGAATGAAGCTTGTCCCTCTGGATACAGTTATCTGCAGAGAGCCCGCAGCACTGGCCGCGGTGGTGGTCTGGCTGTAATCTACCGCAGTAATTTAAAATTGTCTCATCTGTCTTCTCAGGACTTTTCCTCTTTTGAATGTCTGGCTTTCAGCTTCAAAGCCCCACTCCTGATGAATGTTATATTAATTTATAGACCTCCCAAACCGCATGTTTCATTTAACTCAGAGATGCATGACCTCCTCACTTTTTTCTGCACCTCCCCTGTGAAGACTATTTTTCTTGGCGACTTAAATATCCACGTGGACAATTCTTCTTCACCTCTGGCAACAGATTTTAAGTCTCTTCTGGACTCTCTTAATCTCACTCAACATGTTGACGCCCCTACGCACAGCAGGGGGCATACTCTGGATTTGGTGATTACAGACACTGTACTCATCAATAACTTATCTGTATATGACCTGGGTGTCTCAGACCACAGGGTCATCTCCCTGGAAGTGCCTTCATCTTCGCCTGCTTCAAACCCAAAACGACCCATCCAGTTCCGTGACCTTAAAAACATTTCCCTTGATGTTCTGTCTGCTGATCTTCACACCCTGACCGCTGTCAATCATTCATCTGCAGATGACTCTGTGGATTACTACAACCAATCTCTTCGGGAGCTCCTGGACCTACACGCCCCCTTGAAGACAAGACTGGTGTCTTTCTCGCGCTCAGCCCCTTGGTACACTGATGAGCTGCGCAGGATGAAGGCAACTGGCCGTGCTATTGAGAGACGTGTAAAATCATCTGGTCTCTCGGTACACAAGCAAGCGTACAAAGAACATCAGAAAGCGTACGCCTATTCTCTTAAAGAAGCACGCTCCAAATATTATTCTAACATCATCAACACCTGCCCTGGAAACTCTAAACAGCTCTTCTCCACAATCACTCGTCTGCTTAATCCCATTAAGCAAACTCTTGAGGACTCTGCTCAAAAATGCGACCTGTTTCTTTCATCTTTTAAAACCAAAGTTGACACTATCAGATCTCAGCTCCACAACCTCCCCGTTCTCAGTGTGCCACCCACCCGTCTGCATTCTGGGACCCTAAACAGCTTTGACGAAGTTGTTCAGAGTGAGGTGGAGGCCATCATCAAGAAAATGAAGCCTTCATCCTGCGCCCTGGATCCTTTCCCCTCGTCTCTCATAAAAACCAATCATTCTGCAATAGGCCCACTTATCACTCAAATAATAAATCAGTCTCTACAATCTGGTCATGTTCCACTGCCTCTAAAAACCGCCATCATTAGGCCTCTTCTGAAAAAATCTAATTTGGATCCCGACATTTTTTCTAATTACCACTGTAATGGACCTACCTAGGGTCAAATTAAGGTTTTTGAACTGTCCAGTGATGACCTTTACTGACCACTCAGTAAAGCAAGACATTTACTACAAAATCATTCATTTAGCTATAATCTGATAAATATAGTCACCAAAAGAGACTATTTCTATCTTTGATTTTATTCTAATGTGATCAAAAGAATAACTTTTGTCATTTTCATGATGTGTGCTTTTAAGCTGTGTCATTCTGTAAGAGTTAAACTGTGTTCACTGCTGTGTTTAAAGGTGAAGCCTTCGGGTCACAGAGACCGGACGGTTTTGTTTAGAAACTCAGAGACAGTCTCATGAGCAGGGCTCCAGCTTTATCTATCTTTTTCCTAAACATTTCTCTCTGCTCTGGCTGTAACCTTGGACCTGATAACACAAGTGCACTCCTCTCTTGGTTCCTGCTTTTTAAGTTCTAACTGTGCGAGAACGCTTCAGAGTTTGCTGGGAATTTTCAAAGAGATGTGAACCTTTCCCAAGAGCTGGGTACGTTTTGGTCAAGAGCTAACGACCTGCGTCTTCAGCTAAGGACTGATAACAGGCTGTTATGAGTCCACCTCGAACGAGCGTTTGTTATTCCTTCCTGGAATAAATTATCTTGAGCCAAGAAACCACGACTGTCACGACTTCTGCCGACGAAAGCGAGTATCACCGACACCGACAAGGTAAACACGCGTGGAGTCCAGCTTGGACTTGCGGGACCGACGACTCGTCAGTCTAAAGTTGACCACAGCTCTTTACCAGAACCAAGGCGGACGTCTTAAGGTAAAGGAGCAGCTGTTTGCTTGCTGGAGGTGTGATGATATCTTAGCTGGACGCGTACGGAAGAGTGTCATCTGGTTTCATAAATGCAAGATAAACTTCCTCTCTTAACCTCCCGATTCTTCTTAAATCTTTCCTCCTACTCTTTCCCCTCTCAATCTAAGCTGGAAACTATTTTAAGTTTAAAGAGCCCTCAGACTAAATATGTTTACATCCAATATTGAAGTCTGTTGTGTTGAATTTAAGTGTGCTGACGTTTTAAATTGAAAGAAAGTGAAATCATGTCAATCAAGTGTAATGGTGTTAATTTAGTTGATTTATTCTAAATAAATGATAGTGTCTCTTTGACATATCAAACTAAGTTAACGTCTTTGTCACTTAATGGCTCTGTTTATTTATCCATCATAAAGATCACAGAGATATTGGGTAAACTGAAAAAGAACAGAATCCGTGAATTTACTATTCAATCTGAATAAGTAGATTAATTAAGGATAAAGAGGTCAGTATTAATATTGACCTCCTCATAACCCCTTACATCTGGTGGCCTCGTACGTGGTTCTGAAAGTTTATTGATATCTGTGGTCTCAGTCATGAACTGTAACGTCATGTTTGCATAAAAGGATCCAAGTTTTAAACTCTGAGGATAATGATTTTGGCTGGAAGTGTTCAAAGCAGGCAGATTCTGCATGTTTTTATCATTTGAAGCTGTGAGATTATTATCGTTTCAACTCTGTTAGACGCTGTTGGAAGCATTCAGGTGAAGTTTTGTCAGCCGTGGTCTGTGGTGGTTCTGGTCCTGGTTCGGTCCAGTTCACGCGGACTCCTGTACAAAGCTTTGTTTGACCGCCGAGTCAGAAGCCTGAAAGCTAATTTAACATCTACAAGATTGCTGTTGTGGTATTTTACATTTTAAAGAAGGTCGAAGCAGCATATATGTTAGAACGTTGTCGGATAGTGGTTCTGAAACCCGAATTCTGCTCCTTTAAAGTGGACGGAACCGACCTGAACGCGCTCCGAGAGAGTCCGTGTTTGTTCAAACAGCTGCAGTGCTGTGTTACTGAGCGTAACTAAGTTTGCCTGTCTAGATGTGCGCGCCGCATGTTTCAGAATTTTGGGAAGTTAAATTGTAGCGTTTGAGTTGTTTTAAGAGTCTATGAAGTTGTGGTCTGCTGTGCAAGCTAACGTTAAGCAACGTGTTCTACATGTTTGTTTATGAGCTGTGATTGGATGAAACGAGTACTGTGTGCTGTCAATCACTCGTGTAGCGAACGCTGATTCGCTATTGTGTGCTGTCAATCACTCTTGTAGCGAACGCTGATTCGCTGTTGTGAGCTGTCAATCACGTCGCACGCCGTTGCGACCAGCCCACTTTGTCGTCATTTCCGGCGCTACATTGGTCGAAGGTAAGAAACTACATTCGCCATTAATGCTTGGAGAATGAACTACATATGCTGTGATTGATTGGTTGACGTCACGTATCTGTGTAGCGAGCTCCGCCTCGCTCAGCACAGCCGAGCTGGTGACGCGCTGCGTCGACCCGCCTATTTGTGTCGTCATTTCCTGATGCGTTTCGGGCGACAAGCAGTCACATTCACACACACACGGTGAAAAGAGATTTCACTGAGCGTTTAAAAACTCATTTAAGCCATCTAAACTGTCTAACAACATAAATTTGTCTCTGACAAGACCGCAGTTCGAGCGTTTATCACGAACACACTAGAAACTAACTCTAAAAGGTAGTTTTAGTTTAAATACTGAATGAAAAATTTAGTCTCCTCGTGACTCGAAGCTGCCCCCTGTTGGTTAAAAGACGTTGACAGATGAGTTTTCTCAAAAACATCATAAAAAAGTCAGCATTTTATGGTGAAATTACCAGCTTTAAAAAATTGTTCTGTACACAAACAAAAATTCCTGTTTATTTTAAATAAAAATTTTAGAATAACAAAGGTACAGACGAACAATTTATGCTCATTTTAAATACTGAAGAGATTTAGAATAACACTCAAAACAGCAATTTTTATTTGATTTTCAAATTAAATAAAAATAAAAAATTATAGAGATCAGAGCATTTCCACATTGAGGTCTTCACATCTCTGAATTTTAAACAGAATTGTTGTACATCTGTACACTTTTAGTTAAAAAGTTGCATTTTTAACGTTTTTCTGTGTAAAATTAATGACTTCAGTTTATTTTAAATGAAGAATTTAAAATAACAAACAAAAAGTACACTTCTCGCTCCAGATACATTCTCTTGGAAAAAGAATTAAACAAATCTGCAAAATTTTGATTCGAACAAAATCAAAACATAACGATGGCAGATGAAAAAGAAGTAGATGTGGCGCTGGTTACAGATTCAGACCCAAAGCCGGGTCCTCCTGATTCGAAACCTGAAACGGACAAAGAGTCTGATGCAGAGTCTGACAAAGAGTCTGATGCAGAGTCTGACAAAGAGTCTGATGCAGAATCTAACAAAGAGTCTGATGCAGAGTCTGACAAAGAGTCTGACAGAGAGTCAGACACAGGGCCAGTGGACCCAGATCCTAAGGGTCCAGATCAAAAGCCTGGAAAACATGAGCCCGACCGTATTGATGTGGTTTTAGGGCGGCTTGCTAAAATATTCACAGATTATGGCAAAAAGGTGCCTGAACTGACTCCACTGACATTGAACGCTGAACTGTCAACAATGGCAAAAAGTCGCTTAAAAAAGGAAGCAAAAAAGGTCAGTATGGCGCGTTTAGCAAAGCTGGCCCTGTTACTAAAGGCCAGGTTGGACCAGGAAGTCAGAGTGAATTCAGATCTAGAGCATGATTTGAAGCGTGAAAAAAGCAAACGTAAGGCGGAAAGATCAACATTAAATGTTGATTTACAACTAGCTCGAGCTGAAGCTGAAGAACTGCAGGTGGAGGTTCAGTCACTAAAACAGTCTCAGGCGAACGATACGACTCAACTGGTTTGCGATCTTAAACAGGCTGAGATTGAACGTTTAACTAAAAGTTTACAGGAGACAAGGGCGACACGGGATGACCTCATGAAATGCCAAGATCATACTTTAAAGTTATACGAGGCGACCAAACAGCAAAATCTCAGGATTAATGCTCAACATGATGCGGCCGTTCTTGAAAAAGAAGAACTCCACAGTCGATGTTGTGACTTACAACGCGAGTCTATAGACGACCGAGCGGCATTAAAAGAATGCAGGGAGAAGCTGGCCTCAACTGAATACAAATTAAACCAAGAAAAGAAAAAACGTCTGGCATTAATTAAGGGTCAGTCTCTAGATGAGCCTAGAACACCAACACCACCGCCTAGAACACCAACACCACCGCCTAGAACACCAACACCACCGCGCCGTCCCTTAGGGCCTCTAAAACCGACAATCCCACCGGATGCACCGGTAAGTGGATCTGATAATAACCCACAAATACCTCTATCAATGGCTGAACTACGGAATATGGCTAAAAGCATTCAAACCTTCGCTCCTGGTCCGATGGGCTCACATGAAACCAAGATCTATCTCGATGACCTTGATTTCCAGCTTCAACGCTTCCCAGAAGCTACAGATGATGATAGAATCTGTCTGTTAAGGTTAACATCGGACAGGACGGTGCATGCTTTTATGAAGCGTCAACGAGAAGCAGTGATGAAAGACTACAGTCTTCTCTGTGCTGCGCTGATAAAGGAGTTTACTCCTTGCACGGGGCCCGATGGCATCATAACAGCAGCTAACATCAAGCAAGGTAGGAATGAACACCCAAGGTCATATTATGACCGAATATTCCGTGCCTATTTCGGGGACAGATGCGAACCTGAAATGGAGGAGGAGGTAGGGTTTAAGTATATTTTCAGCCAAAACCTCTGCCCTGACATAAGGGAGAAAGTTCATGTCAGCGCGAACTACAAACGGAGGTCCATCGAAGAAATAAGAGAGTGCGCGATAGATGTTTTTACAGGTCGCACACCAAACAAAACGCCTTTTGAAGTGTGTCCTGGTGAAATGGTCAAATCCAACTCACTGGAGCTGGAAGGGACGCGGAAACCGACTCCCCATCCTAAAAAGGATGAGAAAAAACAGAATTTTCGACCTAACAGACCAAGTAGTGAGGGTGCCCGCTATGACTATGAACCACAGTGGCTCAGACAAGACCCAGAGTACCTAAAACGATTTCAAAAGGGGGGCGCACGTCCTAGAGATAAGAAAGATGGTCACAAGAGTAAACCATATCACAAAAGGGGGTCCCAACAGGAACTCCCTGGTCAAGGACAAGCCCCTCCTGCCCCTCGAACGGAACAGTCCGAGACAGGCAGAAAATCGCAAAAGTTCAAGAAGAAAGGCCGTAGCCCTCTGTCCCCAGAAGACATGGAGAACATACGTCAGATGTTCGAAGTGTGGGGTAATACAAAAAATGAGAACAAACCTGGTGTGATGTGTAGCACTATCATTGATAGTAACTCTGAGCACACAAATAACATCAATGCCACTTTTGATGACAATCACCAAGATACTGATGATCAGGCTCCTGGCAATCAGGGTAACGACAGTCAACAGAACGTTAAATGTATCCATGACATCGTTGTTACGGAGTCAGAGAACCCCTCGTCTGGAAAAAGGGGGGAAAGCTCACTCACCAATGATAGTGGCTCGCCACAAACTGAACACTCAGACCCATGTGTGTCTGCACTACCAGTACTGATAAATGAAAGTCACACAGTCAGGGGTAGACGTGATAAACGTCGGAGAAAACCTGATAGGTTCCTGTGTAACATTATCAGAAAGGGGCCCGCTAAGAAAGCTTACCTGTCCATCACGTTGGAAGGGGTCCTCACAAAAGAGGCCCTCTTGGATGGTGGGGCAGACATAACCATTATGTCACCCACACTGTTGGAAGAGCTACGGCTAGCTGCTAACGGTGTTGACAGGGAAATACCCCTCAAAGAATGTGCTATAGTCTTGCAGGGCCTCTCGGATACGAGTACAACCCTGACAGCTATAGCCATGGTTCACATGCAGATTGGTGAAACGACATTGTACCACCCGGTACACGTGTCCACCGTTGACTCATTCCCATTTTTGGTTGGCCAAGACTTTATAAACCGCTTTGACGCGATTATAGATTATGGCGATCAAACAATGTGGACCAGAGTGAGCCAACCACTGCCTATCGATATGCCTACACAAGGTGACTCTGACTGTTTAACAGCAGGTACCTCAGAAGGCACAAGGGAATCCTCAACTGAGAGCACAATCCCGGTAAGTGAACCTTCCAAAATAGGTGAGGCAGAAGAGAGCCCCCTCTGCGAGCTGAAACAGTCGGCGCTCACCGAACACTACCTACCACAGGTAGTCAAAGGTGTTGAGATCCAAGGATCCCACACCGATGATGCTGTTCTATCTCCTTGGACGGAGAAATCAGCGATCAGCCAAGCTGTCTATGGAACCTTGGTTAAGAAACAGTTGGGTCTAGATATGAACAAAAAGGCTTTCCGCTTTTCGTTAGACCCCAACGATAAACAGGTAATGACCGCAATAGGGATCATTGACCTGAAACTAATCTGGAACCAACGAGAACTGGATCACCCGTTCCTCGTGGTCCCGAACTTACCACATGCAACCTACATAGGCTCCGACATTTTGGTAAGATTAGGTGTCCGAGTGGACATCAACAACAATGTACTGTGGTCACTAGACACGGCCACAAAGGACTCTCCTGTGCTGACCACAGAGAACCTTAAAGCTGGACAGACCATTCCAGAGGTCTGCCAGATTGCTAACAGCCATAACACTGCGGTACCACCTCAGGTTATGAACAAGCCGGTGATGTGTCACATCATGAAAGGACAAGCTATTAGCACAAAACAGGCATACTTTCAACCATCTCCTATGTTTTTCAACTTAGGACTGTCCATGGAGGCCACATTCCAAGTGACCCTCGACTGCAGAACCACGACTGTTGCTGTGTGCAACACAAGCACAGAAGAGGTACTGATCCCAAAAAACACACAGCTAGGATGGTTGATCTCTACTGATTTTCATGATTTTGAGCTAAGCATTCCATTTCTGGGAGGACTCCCAGAAAACTTGATCCCGAATCAACACACGGGGCAAGTCTTGTTCACGAAACCAACACAGGCCATAGCTCTTTTCTCCCCCACTGAGGCCGACCAGGACACTGTCCGCAGGTTGGGTTTCAACAAAGGAGACAGTCTGTGCCCCCAAACTTACAGTGCACTACCTGTTGACAGGTTTTACGACACTGAAGGGGACTCACTGGAGCTCCCCAAAGAACAAGAACCCCTCTCAGTTGCTTCACAGATTGACCAGGTGGTCGCCCAAGCCGACGCCCTGAAAACTGATGAAGAAAGGGACAAACTTCGCAAAGTTCTTCTAAAATATGAGAGATCATTCTCGACTGACTCGATGGATTGTGGGTTGACCACGCTCCACACAGTGAGCATCCCAACCCCGCCTAATGCTCCCCCTGCATTTGTCAGACAGTACAAGATTCCTCTGGCAGCACATCAACCTATCAGAGAAATCATTAATGACCTGTTAGAAAAAGGTATCATCCGATACTGTAACAGCACTTACTCTGCGCCTTTATGGCCGGTGTTAAAACCAAATGGTAAGTGGAGACTCACTATAGACTACCGAAAGCTAAACAAACAAGTTCCCTTATCCAGATGGCCTATGACGCAACTCCAACAGGAACTGCCCAAGGTCACCAATGGTAAGTACTTCTCGACCCTCGACGTCGCCTCTGGTTTTTGGACCATCCCTGTGCGCGCCGAGGACCAGTACAAACTAGCTTTCACTTTTGGTGGCCGTCAGTACACCTTTAACAGGTGTCCCTTTGGCTACGCTAACTCACCTGCAGAGTTCAACATCTTCTTGAACAAAGCATGTCCAGACGCCCACGAGCGTGGGACACTGATCTACGTGGACGATGTCCTTTTGAGGCAGCCAACACTGGACTCACATTTGGCTGAGATCGACCACGTTCTGAATCAGCTGACAACTGCTGGTGCTAAAATATCACTGTCAAAATGCCAATGGTGCAGAACCAAAGTGGACTACGTTGGCCTACTTGTAGGTCCTGACGGAGTACAACCACAGCTGACTCGCACCCAAGGCCTCGACAATCTCAAAGTCCCCACCAATCTCAAAGAACTACAAAGTTTTCTGGGCGTGTGTAACTACTCGAACCAATTCATCGAAAACTATGCGGACCTTGCGAAACCACTGACTGAACTCCTTAAAAAAGACGTACCATTTGTTTGGACTGACAAACAGCAACAGGCAATGGACGCTCTTATAAACAGGATCAAGTCAGCCCCTTGTTTAGTCTACCCAGACTACAACAAAGAGTTTTACTTGGAAGTGGGCTTCTCAGCTCATTGCATAAGTGCAGGTCTGTACCAGATACACGACAGAGACAAACGTGTAGTAGCCTACGCCAGCAAAACGATGGCAGGCCCCGAATTGAGATTCTCAGACTGTGAGAAAGCTTTACTGACCACAGTGTGGGCAGTTAAACATTTCTCCAGCTACATTGGTGGACAGAAAATCATTGTGGAAACACAACACCAGCCAGTGACCTTCCTTAACAGTGAACGCATCAGAGATGGTGTGGTGACAAACTCACGTGTTGCAACGTGGCTCATGGCACTTCAAAGTTTTAACCTAGACATACGTTATGGTCAAAACAAGAAGTCTCATCTGGGGACGGACTTGGCAATCTGCCAGAAGTGTACACAAGATGTACCAGCCACCCAGCCGCCGGTTGAGGTAAAAACCCCAGTAACTGAAGACCCGAATCACCACTTCTTTGATGACAATATCTGCAAAGATATGACAACATTGTACGTGGATGGATCTTCATTCCTCCGCGACAAAATCTGCAGAGCAGGTGTTGGAGG
>JBBPBX010082247.1:0-15776 GCA_038048925.1 Garcialebias charrua | reverse complement strand
TTTTTTTTTTTTGTACCGAAAATAAACCGAACCAAGCCCTCCATGTAGTTGAACCGAACCGAAATGTGATTTTAGCGTACCGTTACACCCCTATTAAGTACGGTATAGAAATAAAGCATAAAGTTAAAGTGGGTATGCTTTACTCCTTGTACTTGTTCCAGTATATTCACATACTGTATTTTAGGCATGTAACGGTTGTAGTTGGTGTACCGAACCGAAAAGGTACGGAGGTGGACCGAACCGAACGTGCTGTACCGAAACGGTTATTTTTTCACTCATTGAATGTTAATATGTGCGCCGCGGAACAAAATTTCCTGGGCGCGTTTCAGCACGGAGCTATTATCTCGCAGCACGCGCAGCATTAGCCGTTAGCTTCTCGCTGCGGTTTCCTGTTTGTTAACGTTATGGTTTTCTTGTTAAAAGACGAGCGCACAAAGCTGTGTGTGTGGACGTTTTTTCATGAAGACTGGATCTGCAGCAGCAACACGTCTAACGTGAACGCGCTGGAAACTACGTCATCAGAACGTGAACGAGCTGTTACAAAGTACGCTAACCACACAGCTGCATTTAAACAACTTCTACAAAGTGCGCTAACAACACAGCTGCATTTAAACAACTTCATCAGGTAATTTAGATGGGTCCAGATCAATAACACAAACTGTATGAGTTTTTAAAGCTCTGAATCTAAGTCTGAAAGTTTTTAATGCACAGTTGATCCTTGCTATGAGACATCCATCACGTCAACACTTAAGTCAAAAAGTTCAGCTCTTTATGAAAAAACTAAAACTGATGGTCAACAAGTCCTGGAGCTGATTTAAACCCTGCCCTGATGATGAGTGAGATATTCAACCGTTCAAGAGGTATTGTTATTTTATTATAATTATTATTTATAATTTATTATTATTTAAAATTATAATCTTATTAACTTATTTTTTTACCTCTGTGTTTTATTTCCAGTATTTCCAGTTACAGAGGTAGCTGCTCTCCTTCCACTTCAGGGAAATCCACCAGAGATCACCTGCTGCAGCTAAGAAGTGTGTGATGACTGAATTGAACTCTGGAACTGTTCCAGGACCAGTCCCACCAAGAAGAGGTTGTGAGTAATGAGGACAAATACAGCCACACTGGTGCTACTGGACAAAAACTTTATTAGTTAAGATTGTAAACAGTCTGTTGCTGCTTATTGTTCTGGTTCTGACTGTTATTGTATTCATTAAGATTTTTATTATTTTTAATATAATTTATTTATTGTAGAGTGCTGTTTATTTAAAATATCATCCAAATGGGTCACTTTTATTTATTACTACAATACAATACAAACATATTTTTGGCATATTTTCAAAATAAACATTTTGTAAGTCTTTATTTTGTCTTTTTTTTTTGTACCGAAAATAAACCGAAAATAAACCGAACCGAGCCCTCCTTGTAATTGAACCGAACCGAAATGTGATTTTAGCGTACCGTTACACCCCTACTGTATTTGCAAAATAAATGACAGGAAAATGGCTTAAACTACCGGTAATCCTATTTTGTTGTTTGTATAGCAACAAATAAAATTCAGTTTTATGTTAGTTTTGGTCAAATCTTGAAAGAGCCGCTGCGGAGGAACCAAAGAGCCGCATGTGGTTCTAGAGCCGCATGTTGCAGACCCCTGCTCTACACCATCTCTGCCCCTGCAAAAAAAAATCCAAACTCAGTGATTATTAACCTTTTGTTAATACTTGTGATCACAATATTGATCAAAGTAATTATTGTGATTATAAATTTTTCCATAATCGAGCAGCTCTTTGTGAACCACTGAATTAAATTGTTCCGCCTAGTCTTTCATTGATGACTAGCTACAGAAAAAGCCGTTCACACATTTGTTAAACCACAAAGCATCTCATTCCACATGTTCACCTTGGCAGCCAGGTAGAACAGAGTGCCGCAGTGACAAAAACGTCTGACATTTAAAAAAAAAAAACGTGTCCCATCAATGATATGGCTCTTGTGTGGCCTACTTTCAAAGAGTTGAAGGAATCAGCTGGGAAATAAAAGGAGACACACGTCAAATAACCAGGGCTGCTTTTGGTGGGTGAGAAATGGGGGCAAACGTTTTGCAACCAAGGATGCAACCTAGATAATGCTAATTGTCCTAAAAATGGTCACCTGCTGTGACAGCCCTCAACCAATAAGCTTTCACGTTAGGCGTTTCTGAGCAGCTGGTTGGTCACCATCATGCATGAGCATTTGAGAATTAGGGTGTCAGAAGAGATGTAAATGCAAAGGACTTTTTTTTCCTGAAATAAGGCACAGGTACATCAGTGATAAATCATTGCAAACTGTTCCTTTGTGTGTCCACAGAACCATGAATCAATGCAGTACACATCAACTTATTCAACAGCAGCTTCCACCTGCCCACACACGGGCTATAAAAAGCTAACCTACTCAGCTAGACTCCTGGATGAGGGGGCAAATCCCTCAGCATCCTTGTCCTCTGGTATGGTGGATTTTTGAAAGACATGGTACCTATTGAACAACCAAAAAGAAATGCAGCAGGTATCGATTTGGCACCGAGCAAAGACGAGGTGAGGCACCTAAAAGCTTTTCAAGTTATTCAAATGTTATGCAACGTGGTGAAAGCAACTCAAAGCTTTTACGTTTTCCATCCTTCAGTTTTCATTAGGTGTGTCAAAGTATGAGTATTCATCTTTAAAGGTTGGAGTTTGTACAAAAAAATAGAAAGAGTAGTGAATATGTAACCAAATGTCCACTCGAAATAAAGCTGCAGTGCTCACAAGTACAGCTACAGCTTTAGCAACATTAGCTGGGTTCAAACTATATGTAGTAGTACCAGTACATAAAATTTAAATTAGATATATGAGAAAACATTTTGGCCAGTCATTTACAACAGAATCACTAGAATGCATTAGCAGAACAAGACAGAAGAAAGTTTTCTAAATGACAGTAAAACACTTTCTCCTTGTATTTTCAAACTGTGCTAAAACAGAAAATCTACAAGGATAGCAATTGCTGCATACCGGTACAGTACATGTATTTGCAACTTCACAGTTTTAAGCAGTGAGTCAAACTACTCAAGCTGTGCTTCGGTTTAACATTGTGTCCACATCTTTATTTAATGTGCCAAACATAAGATTTAAGAAAGGCAAGGGGGCTAATGACCAAAATCCAACTGGAAATCAAATTAACATTCAATGAATGCCACAAAGTGCAACGAGACTCAAAATGATACGTACATCAAATGTTAAAAATAATTCAGAAAAGGTTAAATGAAAATTAGGAGACACAATGCAAAGTGAAACAAAAATTACATAATAAGATGCAAATTTTCCACAAAGAGAAACAAAATGTGTCCAAAAGAATGAAACATAAAAAATGTGACAAATCAGATACTGAGGTCATAAATTGTAATACCTGAAATATATAGTTTCAATATTAATACTGTATACTGCTTTACATTGAAAAAACAAACAAGAACGGTTATTCTGTTATTTTTAACTAAAGTGGCCGTACGTTTATTTCACTGGATAAGGACTTTATTTCAATTTTCTGAGCGGAGGGCACCCTGAAATTCATCAACTGTAGGTAAACCAAATGGTTTTTTTTTTAACAATGAAAAAGCTAAATAAATAAAAAAACACAGATATACAGTAATACAGTAATAATAATACTATTAATGTCACACAATGTAATCACTGTATGTTTCCATATAAAAATTAGTCTCTGCATTAACCCATGCATTTGGAAATCTTAAATTTCTTTAGAATAACAAATTTAGTGAGACGGTGCTGCTTAGAACCTAATTTTGTTTGCATGTGTTTTAAACTTTTATTTCTAACAGTGTAAATTTGACTAAATCTGATACTCTTCATTATACGTAGTATTGTATTAAACCTGATGCTCTTCATTAAAGTACTGTATTAAATTTTATATTCATTACAGTATTGTATTAAATCTGATACGCTTCATTACGGTATTGTATTAAATTTTATATTCATTACAGTATTGTATTAAATGTGATACTCATATTATAGTATTGTATTAAATCTGATACTCTTCAGTACAGTATTGTATTAAATCTGATACTCTTTATTNCTCGGAGTAAACCCATGTTTGGAAAGCCAAGACCGTATTCTTAGTGATGTCGTGGGGACGGCCAGTCGTTTTCGAGGGAGGCATTGAGGAAGATGGGGCGATTTTTTTGTTTGTGGGACCAAACCGAAGTCCTCGGAGTAAACCCATGTTTGGAAAGCCAAGACCGTCTTCTTAGCGATGTCGTAGGGACGGCCAGTCGTTTTCGAGGAAGGCGTTGAGGAAGATGGGGCAATTTTTTTGTTTGTGGGACCAAACCGAAGTCCTCGGAGTAAACCCATGTTTGGAAAGCCAAGACCGTCTTCTTATCGATATCGGCTAATAGTACTGTATTTACTATATTGTATTTAGTATTACTACAACGATTACAGCTAAGAAGTATCTCAAAGTAGAGATGCTTAGCTGTAAAGTTTTATTTAAAATAAAATGTTTGAACCATGTCTTTAAACAAATAGTTAAATGTTGCCAAAATGTAAGGCTAACATTTACTATACAGTATTGTATTTAACACTAGAAGTCCCAGAGAAGGGTCATTCAACATTTCTACCTTTGGAACCCAGAGACGGGTCGAGTGACCTGAAGGATTTTAGCTAACATCCTATAATGAGCTGTTAACAGGCGCTTTTGTTTTGTAAATAAGGCCATTACTGGCGCACCACAGGAGGGGGCACGCTTAACACTAATTTGAATAAGGCTACGCTTTTTTGCGCAAGTGAACTTGGCTTCTAAATCCCCCGGTCCCTTTCAGTGGGCTACATATGTTGGTCCATCACTTGACCTCAGGTCATGTGACCTGTGTCGGTCCGTCAGTTTACCTCAGGTCATGTGACCTATGTCGATCCGTCAGTTGACTTCATGTTGTGTGACCTGTGTCGTTTTGTCAGTTGACCTCAGGTCATAAGACCTATGTTGGTCCGTCACTTGACCTCAGGTCATGTGACCTGTGTCGGTCCCTCAGTTGACCTCATGTCATGTGACCTGTGTTGGTCCATCAGTTGACTTCATGTTGTGTGACCTGTGTTGGTCCGTCACTTGACCTCAGGTCATGTGACCTGTGTTGGTCCGTCACTTGACCTCAGGTCATGTGACCTGTGTCGGTCCGTCAGTTGACCTCAGGTCATGTGACCTGTGTCGGTCCGTCAGTTGACCTCAGGTCATGTGACCTGTGTCGGTCCGTCAGTTGACCTCATGTCGTGTGACCTGTGTCGGTCCGTCAGTTGACCTCAGGTCATGTGACCTGTGTCGGTCCGTCAGTTGACTTCATGTCATGTGACCTGTGTCATTGTGTCAGTTGACCTCAGGTCATGTGACCTGTGTTGGTACGTCAGTTGACCTCATGCCGTGTGACCTGTGTCGGTCCATCAGTTGACTTCATGTCATGTGACCTGTGTCGTTGTGTCAGTTGACCTCAGGTCATGTGACCTGTGTTGGTACGTCAGTTGACCTCATGCCGTGTGACCTGTGTCGGTCCATCAGTTGACTTCATGTCATGTGACCTGTGTCGTTGTGTCAGTTGACCTCAGGTCATGTGACCTGTGTTGGTACGTCAGTTGACCTCATGCCGTGTGACCTGTGTCAGTCCGTCAGTTGACCTCAGGTCATGTGACCTATGTCAGTCCATCAGTTGACCTCAGGTCATGTGACCTGTGTCGTTTTGTCAGTTGACCTCAGGTCATGTGACCTGTGTTGGTCCGTCACTTGACCTCAGGTCATGTGACCTGTCTCGGTCCCTCAGTTGACCTCATGTCATGTGACCTGTGTTGGTCCGTCAGTTGACTTCATGTTGTGTGACCGGTGTTGGTCCGTCACTTGACCTCAAGTCATGTGACTTGTGTTGGTCCGTCAGTTGATCTCAGGTCATGTGACCTATGTCAGTCCATCAATTGACCTCAGGTCATGTGACCTGTGTCGGTCTGTCAGTTGACTTCATGTCCTGTGACCTGTGTCGTTTTGTCAGTTGACCTCAGGTCATGTGACCTGTGTTGGTCCGTCACTTGACCTCAGGTCATGTGACCTGTGTCGGTCCCTCAGTTGACCTCATGTCATGTGACCTGTGTTGGTCTGTCAGTTGACCTCATGCCATGTGACCTGCATCGGTCCGTCAGTTGACCTCATGTCGAGTGACCAGTGTCGGTCCATCAGTTGACTTCATGTCGTGTGACCTATGTCGGTCCGTCAGTTGACCTCAGGTCATGTGACCTGTGTCGGTCAGTCAGTTGACCTCAGGTCATGTGACCTGTGTCGGTCCGTCAGTTGACCTCAGGTCATGTGACCTGTGTCGGTACGTCAGTTGACCTCATGCCGTGTGACCTGTGTCGGTCCGTCAGTTGACCTCATGTCGAGTGACCAGTGTTGTTCCATCAGTTGACTTCATGTCGTGTGACCTATGTCGGTCCGTCAGTTGACCTCAGGTCATGTGACCCGTGTTGGTCTGTCACTTGACCTCAGGTCATGTGACCTGTGTTGGTCCGTCACTTGACCTCATGTCATGTGACCTGTGTTGGTCCGTCAGGTGACGGACAACAATAGGTCAAGCATGTTTTAGAACACAGCAATGGGCCACTTGCATGTGCCGGCACGTACCGTATATACATGTGCCAAGGACAAGGAGAGAGACAGTACTTGTAAGCAAAATAATTTATTTGACAGAACATCAAAGTTACAGGATAGTCAGCACAGCAGAATAAGACAATTTTATGCATAAAATTGTTCTGGAGCAGACAAAGCTTTCCGTTCAGTGGATGTCCCAAAATGTTCAACTGTGAGATAACTTCAGGGTCTGTTATGTGTGAATTCAGGTCAGGGCCTCTCTTCTGACTAAGGGGGGAAGTGCAAGCAGAGTCTTACTTACCTGGTGGAAACATTGGAATGCAGTTTGTGCAGTCTGGTGTGGTGGGGGTGTCTGAGTTGTGTGCACGCATATTTATAACAAAAGGCAGTTAATGGCTCACTAATGTGGACCCACTAATGGCTCACTAATGGTTGGTTTGGACTAAGGGTCTTTTGACCCTCTTTCAGGAATTCTGGGGGGAGGTCGAAAATCCTGGGACTTCTAGTGTTAATTTTACAACTATTACAGCTAAGTATATCAGAAGACATACTTAGATGTAAAGTTTTCTTTCAAATAAAATTTGTTTGAACCATAACTTTAAACAAATAAAAAGTTGAACACTAAATATTGGCATGTCCTTTTTTGCAGTCTGTGAGGAACATTGAAGGAAAGGACGTCCGTCTCTTCATTGTTGGTGATCCTGCATACCGCTGTTGGACTGGCTCGTCAAAGGATACGCAAACTGTCCTCATCTGACTCCTCAACAAGTCATTTAATGTTTACCTTTGCTCAGTCAGGTGGAGGTAGAGATGACCTTCAGGTTTCTGAAGTCACAGTGGAGAGTTCTTCTAAAAAGATACTGTACTTATGTATTTGTGTTCACATGCAGTTAACATTTGTATAAAATTATTATCACAATAAACAACTGCAAGTAATACTAGTGAACATCTGAGCTCTTTAATGGACCAAACATTTTAACACATTCTTGTAAACAGTTGAAATTGCTTGTTTGAAACATGTTTCATTCTTAGTGCAATTTGAGGTGTATCAGAAAAACATAAAAATTAAACGTTCAAAACGTTTGTACAAAACAGACGATGTGCACAGATCACATCTTGTAATGATAACAAAAAATTTCTTTGGTCATTTAAAAACTACAGTAACCTGTAATTCAGTAACTTCTTTATCAACTCATCACATACTTTCACAATTTCAATGTATGCATGTGATTTCGGAAAACAAAATTGGTGACAAAATAATCGATTTTACTTCCAAAATGTATGTTTCTGTATCCTGATAGAACAGCAAATGTGTTTTTATCCTGTGAGTCATGCAGAAACTCAGAGTCCTTATTAAACCACCTGACTGTATTAAGTTAGGACATCTTAATTGTACCATAAACTATCAATCCTAATGTCTGTGTAAAAAATACATTTACAGATCTGTCAGGGGACAAAGAAACATGGTTGTGGAGAATTGAAACATTTTCAAATCAGTTTTGAGTTGTTCTAAAGCACATGTGTGAACTTCTTGGGATTCCTAAGACGTGGGACTCTTGCATCTTCTGCCTGCCACCATCACCTGCCACCATCACCTGCCACCATCACCTGCCACCATCACCTGCCACTGTCTGTTGTGTGCTGCTGCCAGCTGCCTCTTCAAAGCCGGACTCATCATCTGAAAAACAAACAAAATAAAGTTTAACTGGACCCCTGATATGTTGAAATGTGTTAGGTTAATTATGTGGTTAGTTGGAGTTTTAATGTACAATACAGTATACTGTAGTTCTATGCTAGCACTACAGCTACTCTTATTTCTTATTATAATTACATTTTTTTTAACATATTTGTTGTTTCTAATTACTCCAGGTAATACAGTACAGAGGGTTAATGTGTTTTGAAGAGTCTAACTTACCAGAAAGGATGCTTTGCTCCTGGTTAGCTTCCTCTCCTCCTCATAAGATCCACACCGCTGCCTGCTGTGTTGGAAGTGGCAGATCTCTCATCAGTTCATCAACACGTAAAATAAAAAAGTGGTGGGGTCGTAGCCACTTGTCCCGTTTTTATAGCTTTGTAGCACTTAGCTTTAAGCTCTTCCAGCGATCTCCAGCTTCTTCCAGCTTTTCATGTACTTGTTTGAATAACTACACGTTCGGTCAAGGCGTTAGATAGTTTTGAGCTATTTTAACGTTTCCATTACAAATGTTGCATCGCTCACCGACCAGTTTTACTTCCCCACCATGCGTTAGCATCTACCCACTAGCCAGCCCAGGCGGAGAAGTAAACACGAGGGGGGAGAGGGAGGGAGGGATGGGGGTGCGCGCAGCGCACATGCGCAGTCAGGACAGTTTCCCACAGTCCGGTAAAAGGAACAGATCATGTGTTTACATGCGCACACATCGGGCTACGGATCGGCGTAAACCACCCGTTTCGAACGGATCGCAAATTAGGTCGGATCACGCCGAATACACAAAAAATAACCCGACCGGGGTGTTTACATGACGGACTTTTGATCCGTTCGGCCGTTTGATCCGATTACTTGTGTCCATGTAAACATAGCAAGTGTGTAGAAGTGTTCAGCCCTTTGTGAATAGCAAACAACCCTTTGGGTTGTTTTTACAATGGGTGCTAACGATCCATTGTTAAGATGATGGTCATCCATCATGTGAGCAACTGGTTTCAGCAGTCACCAGCAAACTGGTTGATCCACTTTGAGAGGGTGCTAAGACTTAGCTGAATATCAGACAGCATTTTTAGAGTTTTCTACCTGCATTATTGAGCATGTATCAAGGGGAAAATTAAACATGTTTTAAAATCAATTTTGGAGCATTTAGAATTGATTCTGAATTGCCAAGACAAAGAATCTAGATTTAAAAAAAACAATTTTTTCCCTTCATCCTTATTGACATATAACAGTTTGAATTATGTAGGTGGTGCACTGAAGTCAAAATTTACACAACAATATCAATGCGTTTAGAACTGCTCCCTGATGACGCAGAATAAATCTGGTACAGATCGAATGATGTATCACTGAGATCTAACAGTTTGAATAATCTAGGGGCGCTCTAGAGTCATATGTTAATCCACAATATCAATGTGTGTAGACGTGCTCACTGATGAAGTACAATAAATCTCGTGCAGATCGGATAATGTATCTCTGAGATATACCACGCTGAACAAGTTTCTGGTGTTATCTCACATGCTAACGGGTGATGCTAATGCTAAGCTAACTAGCATGCTAGGCTAACACCTTATTTTCCAACCAAACTTACACAGGTGACTCAACAGACCACGCTGAACAAGTTTCTGGTGTTATCTCACATGCTAACGTGTGATGCTAATGCTAAGCTAACTAGCATGCTAGGCTAACACCTTATTTTCCAACCAAACTTACACAGGTGACTCAACAGACCACGCTGAACAAGTTTCTGGTGTTATCTCACATGCTAACGGGTAATGCTAATGCTAAGCTAACTAGCATGCTAGGCTAACACCTTATTTTCCAACCAAACTTACACAGGTGACTCAACAGACCACGCTGAACAAGTTTCTGGTGTTATCTCACATGCTAACGGGTGATGCTAATGCTAAGCTAACTAGCATGCTAGGCTAACACCTTATTTTCCATTCAAACTTACACAGATGACTCAACAGACCACGCTGAACAAGTTTCTGGTGTTATCTCACATGCTAACGGGTGATGCTAATGCTAAGCTAACTAGCATGCTAAGCTAACACCTTATTTTCCAACCAAACTTACACAGGTGACTCAACAGACCACGCTGAACAAGTTTCTGGTGTTATCTCACATGCTAACGGGTGATGCTAATGCTAAGCTAACTAGCATGCTAGGCTAACACCTTATTTTCCAACCAAACTTACACAGGTGACTCAACAGACCACACTGAACAAGTTTCTGGTGTTATCTCACATGCTAACGGGTGATGCTAATGCTAAGCTAACTAGCATGCTAGGCTAACACCTTATTTTCCAACCAAACTTACATAGGTGACTCAACAGACCACGCTGAACAAGTTTCTGGTGTTATCTCACATGCTAACGGGTGATGCTAATGCTAAGCTAACTAGCATGCTAGGCTAACACCTTATTTTTCAACCAAACTTACACAGATGACTCAACAGACCACGCTGAACAAGTTTCTGGTGTTATCTCACATGCTAACGGGTGATGCTAATGCTAAGCTAACTAGCATGCGCACTTGAGTCAAATGTTAGCCCACCATATCAATGTGTCCACAAGGGCTCACTGTTGATGCACAATAAATCTTGTACAGATCGGATAATGTATCACTGAGATATAACTGTAGTAATAATATAGGGGGCGCTATGGAGTAAAAATTTACACAACATTATCAATGTGTGTAGAAGTGCTCACTGATGAACCACACTAAATCTCGTGCAGATCGGATAATGTATCACTAAGATATAACTGTAGTAATAATATAGGGGGCGCTATGGAGTAAAAATTTACATACTATTATCAATGTGTGTCGAAGTGTTCACTGATAAAGCACAATAAATCTCGTGCAGATCGGATAATGTATCACTAAGATATAACTGTAGTAATAATATAGGGGGCGCTATGGAGTAAAACTTTACATACCATTATCAATGTGTGTCGAAGTGTTCACTGATAAAGCACAATAAATCTGGTTCAGATCGGATGATGTATCACTGAGATATAACTATAGAAATAATGTAGGGGGCGCACTTGAGTCAAATGTTAGCCCACCATATCAATGTGTCCACAAGGGCTCACTGATGATGCACAATAAATCTGGTTCAGATCGGATGATGTATCACTGAGATACAACAGTTTGAATAATCTAGGGGGCGCTATGGAGGCTATTTGCTAATTAGCATAAACACCTGTTCAAGGGGTGGGTAATGATCGATCATAATGATTTTGGTACTCCTCAGATCAAATCTGTGGAGTTTAGAACCAAACGTATGGTGACGGCGTTACGTCTTACTTCGCCACGTCACCACGCCCACTTGCTCCACCCAAAACGAACAGTGCTGGAAAGCTTGTTACACCAACATGTCTTCGGTGACTGGATACAATGTCACGCTGATTAGGTAACAGGGGTCCGATATGGACCGTTCAACGTAAAACTTTACACTTCCTGTTGTCAGGGGGCGTGGCTTAAGTGATGTCATGATTTGACCATACAGTTTTGCAGGGGACCGGATGTGGGTCAATCACTGAAGGTTTGATGTATTAGACAGTTTTCGTGTAAGAGCTATCCACAATATTCCTGAAGGTGGCACTGTATTTGCGATTATGGGACTTACTTCCGTTTGACCCCGGAAGTGCCTGTATTCCATAGGCGGAGTATGGATCGCGGGTGTTTTTGAAAGTTATTTTCATTCATTTTATCGGAGCAAACACAGCTTTTGTTTAAACGGAACGTTTACTGAAATGTCCTACCGGGGTTCAGGTACCTGCTGTGCTGTTCGCGGCTGCACCAACAACCGGACCAAGCTAAATCTTTGGCTAAAACAACAGTGTTTTCAACACGGACCCAAAACAAAGAAAGAGTGTTCCTGCATCCTTCTCTATGGCTGTGTCTGCGCGATCAGGTAACATCTGTAATTTCTTTTTATTCAGGGAGGGTTTATTAATGAGAGTTTTGGATGATTTACTGTCTTAAAATGATATATGTCAGGCGCGACCGGTACTTTTAGCCGAGATAGCTGCTAATAAACCTTAGCCGAGAGGCCGGAGCAAACGCGTTCGCCATTTATGTATTTTTAAATTATATCAGCGCGATCAGGTCACATCTTTTTATTCAGGGAGGGTTTATTAATGAGAGTTTTGGAAGATTTACTGTCTTAAAACGATAGATCTCAGACGCGACAGGTATTTTTAGCCGGGATAGCAGCTAACAAACCTTAGCCGAGAGGCCGGAGCAAACGCGTTCGCTATTTATGTATTTTTAAATTATGTCAGCGCGATCAGGTCACATCTGTTATTTCTTTTTATTCGGGGAGGGATATTAATGAGAGTTTTGGAAGATTTACTGTCTTAAAACGATAGATCTCAGATGCGACCG
Source organism: Garcialebias charrua (assembly GCA_038048925.1). Classification (NCBI taxonomy): domain Eukaryota; kingdom Metazoa; phylum Chordata; class Actinopteri; order Cyprinodontiformes; family Rivulidae; genus Garcialebias; species Garcialebias charrua. The sequence goes on along the minus strand of JBBPBX010082247.1, from coordinate 3,058 downwards.
GTATTTTTAGCCGGGATAGCAGCTAACAAACCTTAGCCGAGAGGCCGGAGCAAACGCGTTCGCTATTTATGTATTTTTAAATTATGTCAGCGCGATCAGGTCACATCTGTTATTTCTTTTTATTTGTCCCTCCTCTTTTAATAAAACGAGTGGTGTTCCCACATTTTTAATGAACTAAAACAACAAAGTTTGGACTGTCTTCAACTGTATTACTCGCATGTAAACAAACGGTGTTTCCGGTCAACCGGAAGTCGTGCGCACATTTCGCGCAAAGCATCATGGGGCATAGGAATATTGTGGATAAGCGTTTCGTTTTTCATGGTGAGATGTCCAACTTTGAGGTCTGGCCCCGCCCCTTCAGCATGCATGAAAACGCACAGTTTTGATAACATTTGTTCCCCCGTGCCTTATAAAGAAACTGGCCAAGTTTGAATCAAATCGAGCGAAATCCCTAGGAGGAGTTCGTTGAAATGCAGAGGCTGTAAACGGCCAAAAAGGGGTGAAAATTTGGTCATCGTTCCAAAATGGCCGCCTTACCATTTATCGTACAACATTGGTGCCAGAGGGTTTTCTGTGCATCTTGGTGAGTTGGACAAGTGTACCAAATTTCATGATTCTACGTCAAACTAAGGTCAATGCGGAGGGTATTTTGAATATTTCTAGGGGGCGCTCTTGAGCCGTTTCTGTAGCGATTTGCTAATTAGCATAAACACCTGTTCAAGGGGTGGGCAATGATCGATCATACTGATTTTGGTACTCCTCGGATCAAATCTGTGGATTTTAGAACCAAACGTATGGTGATGGCGTTATGTCTTACTTCGCCACGTCGCCACGCCCACATGCTCCACCAAAAACGAACAGTATTGGAATGCTTGTTACACCAACATGTCTTCGGTCACTGGACACAATGCCACGCTGATTAGGTAACAGGGGTCCGATATGGACCGTTCAACGTAAAACTTTACACTTCCTGTTGTCAGGGGGCGTGGCTTAAGTGATGTCATGATTTGACCATACAGTTTTGCGGGGGACCGGATGTGGGTCAATAACTGAAGGTTTGATGTATTAGACTTTTTTCGTGTAAGAGCTGTAAGCGTTTCGTTTTTCATGGCGAGATGTCCAACTTTGACGTCTGGCCCCGCCCCTTCAGCATTCATGAAAACGCACAATTTTGATATCGTTTGTTCCCCCGTGCCTTATGAAGAAACTGGCCAAGTTTGAACCAAATCGAGCGAAATTCATAGGAGGAGTTCGTTCAAATGCGGAGGCTGTAAACGGCCAAAAAGGGGTGAAAATTTGGTCATCGTTCCAAAATGGCCGCCTTACCATTTATTGTACAACATTGGTGCCAGAGGGTTTTCTGTGCATCTTGGTGAGTTGGACAAGTGTACCAAATTTCATGATTCTACGTCAAACTAAGGTCAATGCGGAGGGTATTTTGAAAATTTCTAGGGGGCGCTCTTGAGCCGTTTCTGTGGCGATTTTTGCCACGCCCCCAAAATACGTAATTTTTCACCAGTCCTGACGAGTCCGCCAAATTTGGTGAGTTTTCGTATATGATAAAGCCTCCAAAAGGCCACTTCTTTGGGAGGAATAAAAAAAAAAATAATAAAAAAAATAATAATAATAAACACTACAATTACAATAGGTCCTTGCAGCGCTTCGCTGCTTCGGGCCTAATTATAGAACAAAATCCCACAAACCAAAAACATGCACGTTAGGCTGATTGGTGACTCTAAATTGACCCTAGGTGTGAGTGTGAGAGTGGATGGTTGTTTGGTGTGAGTGAGACAGGTCCCTCTTGTAAATGAGTCCCCATGACTCAACGAGGCTAGCCTGTATAAATAAAGGTTGAATGAATGAATGAATGAAAAAATGAGCAAGAGAATAATGCCAGGGGGTTATAAAGCAAACACAAATAAAGCGAAGTGTATTTATACATGTACATGAATGCAAATGTAAAGAGAAAAAAAGTTAAGTCACAAAAATGTTGAAGTGGGTCCACAAATCAGTTGTTTTTATGGGTTTACCATTGTTTGAGTACTGAAGTGTTCTAATATATTGTTTGAATTCCTCTCTAAAGACCAAGAAACAAGGTTTCTGATATGAGAATTTAGATTCATGTACTGTACATGGTATTTTGCAACTAATAAAATTAGGTTGATAATATAATTATGGTTTGTTTTATTCATGGGATAAGAAAACAATCCAAACAACACATTTACATAAGTAAGGGAAAAGTCATCAAGAATATTTTTGGAAATAAAAGTGCAAATATCTTGCCAGAAAGTACATAAGAAAGGACATGACCAGAATAAATGACAGAGATCTTTTTCACGGAGTTGGCAGAATGAGCAGTTCATGTCAATGTCCTTTTTGTATTGTTGAAGGAAAGACTTGCAGGGATAAAAACGATGGATAATCCTAAAAATCGGGCTCAGGACCGGGAGGTCCCAGGTTCGATCCCCGTCACTGCATACCTCGTTGTGTCCCTGGGCAAGACACTTAACCCCGAGTTGCTCTTGGTAGGACTGGCTGGCGCCTTGCATGGCAGACCACCGCTACCGGTGTATGAATGTGTGTATGAATGGGTGGATGGCTGGTACTGTTAAGCGCTTTGGGGCCCCTCATAGGGGGCTGGAAAGTGCTGTACTGTATAAGTAAGCTCCATTTACCATACCTGTACTGTACATACATATATTAACATAAATACATACATATATACTGGTGTAGTGGTTAGGGCGTTTGACTTGGGACCCAAAGGACGCGGGTCCGCGTCCCGGCCACTACACATCTTGGGGTGTCTATGAGTGCACACCTATTTCTCCAGCTCCCCGAGCGCCTTCTATGGCTGCTCACTGCACCACCTGGTAGGTGGTTGGGTTAAATGCAGAGACGAATTTCGTCTGTGTATGGGAAACATACGCAGATGACAAGATTAGACAATTATTATTATTATTATTATTATATATATATATATATATATATATACATATATATACATATATATATACATATATATACATATATATACATATATTCATATACATATATATAC
>JBBPBX010082246.1:0-15776 GCA_038048925.1 Garcialebias charrua | reverse complement strand
TATATGCACACACACACACACACACACTCATAAGGAATTTGTATACAGAAAACACATCCAGACATACATTTAGAGACAATAAGTGTGTGTATTATGGCTGCTAAAATATCCAGTATTAAACTGAGGCATTCATATTTCAACATATCCCACACAGAACTGTAATGCTTAAAGTGTCAACAGCGTTGAGGCAAGTGTCCGGTTATGACTTAAAATTTTCAAGAATTATCAAGTTTTCCAGGAACAGAAAATAAGGAATGTAACAGCAATGCACATAAAATCATCAGGGTGAAGTGTGTGAGTTGTTTTTTGTAAATAATTAGTAATATATTCATGATTATAGGTAGGAACAGAAGTTTTGCCTGTGGCAGTTTTTAATGGCCTCATTGCAAACACCACAGCTGACCCACAGCTGGGATGTGATACAGCTCAAGGTAGCAAATTAATTTAAACATAAATTATCTACTGAATGTGTGTAAAGGCAGAGTGTTGAATCTGAAAGGACATGTACAACATTGGTTTCATGTCTTACAAAATATAGCTACAGTTGGAAAGAGAAAGGTGCTCACTGCTCCAGTTCTGACCACTCTCACCTGTTTCCAGTCTCATCTGGCCCTGGTATCTTCACTTCCTCATCAGCCTCGTTCTATTTATTCTGTCAGTTTTAATTTACTTACAAGTCCAGCACTGATGGGTCTCATAGCTACATCTGGTCTTCCTTGTGTCCTTGTGCTTCTCGGACTGGCTCATATTATTTGTAAGTTTAGTGCTGCCTCATCACAGTTTTTGCTTGATTAAATAATAATTTACTTACAGTTTTTTATCTTCCTGTGATAGTCTGCATTTTGGGGTCCAACCTCCATACAAGTATGATGTCCACAATTTGGGCCAGAAGGGGCACTGGCCTCTGCTGAAAGCCTTTTGGGCCCTGAAGTACTGAAGTCCAGTCACTGGTGGCTTGACTCTTTACAGGTATAAAGCTATGAATGGCAGTCCTTTAAACATTCCCTAAATAAGTTGATCTTGAGTTAACATCAAAGGAAGCAATGCAGAAAAGAAAATTCCACTTGGAAATTTACAAAAAGTTTTATTTTAGAAAAGGTACTTCCAAACAAGCATTGGTAGGATGCTTTCTGTGTACTTTTGGTGCTGACCCCGAGTGCGGACAAATGTTGAGGGCTGAGCCAGAAAGGGCATCCGGTGTAAAACTTGAGCCAAGACAAACATGCAGAACTATGACTGCCTTAACAGTTTGTACGACTGCCTTGCCAGATCAATCAGTTCTCAGGTTGATGGCGACCTTCTCCGGTGACATTGACCATTTGGCTATCAGTGGAAATTGAAATTGGGGGCAGATGAGTTGCTGTAGCGACCCCTGAGAGCAACAGAAAGTCAACAAAGGGTAGGGAAAGTATTTCTGACAATGTGGTAATGCAACAAATTAAAAATATCAAACTGAAACTCACCAAACAGAGCACTAACTGTTTTTCAGTCCAGTAATGTTTCCTGGCAGGTTCTGACTACTTTCTGTTAGTTGGACATCACTTGTGCTTTAGCAATGTGAGCCCTAAATGGCCCCTGGTGTATTAAAATGTAATTGATCTGTCACTGTCCTGATGAAGCTGTAGTACAGCTTGAAAACACAAGTGTGCATTGTTTGTCTGTTTGTTTTTTTAACCCAAGACAATCTAAGTTCACTTGCTGCTTTTCACCGATTCAATTCCAAAGTCGCTTCTTTTTTTGGCTCCTCCACTGCTGCATGCTCATCTCACATATGTGTGACAACTCAGTTAATCTTCATATCCCTAGATGAAAAACACCTCAGTTGTTTGAAAATATATACCATAGCTAGTTTTTGCCGTCAGTCAAAAACTTAAACCACTGTCAGCACATGAAAACACAGTTTTGTTTTTAAGGGTGTTTAAATTCCAGACGAGAAGTCAGATAGTAAATCTCTTCATCCATCACCCCAGTCCTCATCCGGTTTCCACGGTAATGACAGGAATTTGAAGACATGTTTTCACACTGCTCCCAAGCAATTATGAACAACATGAAAATACGGGCACTACAAAGCATGTGAAAATGTACCTAAAAGCCACACAGCAGGGAGATAGCCTGAACAGAGGAGACACCACCACTGTTATAAACCAGGAATAGATCCTGATCTGTATCCTCTTAATGCCAAATAAAGATAAGGACAGCCAGCTCCTCAGATGAGGACAGGTCAGCCCCTGTTGGAATTTACCAGTTCGTCCTTTAATGCAGCCCTTGTTCTGATGAACTCAAGGTAACATATGTTCATTGTAGAAATATACATTTATTTTAAAAAAATCACATTTTCTTTAAACAATGACTAATTAGCATGACCTCATAACTTAGGACTGAGAGAACATATTTTAATGTTATAATCAGACATAAAAGGTGAAAAGGGCACATGAAATTATTCATCATTTTGTAAATGAAAGGATTTTTTTAGACATATTTGACATATTTTATTGCTTAGTGCTTCTGAACTCCTATTTCAGTACTCTATTTTTGTGGGTTGGTTTATTAATGTTTTTGCTTTAAATGTGTTTACAGTACTTGGAACTTTTATGTTTTTTATGCTTTGCCCATTATTATTATTATTATTTTAAAAGGAACTTTGGTTGTAGGAATATTGATTTTTCCATTAGCCTGGAATTTGAGGGGTTTTCGTGCTTTGAACAAAATAATTTTGCTACTCCTGTTCCTGCAAAAATTAAAGATTAAAGGAGTTGATGTGATTAAATTCTAGTTATTCTTCTTCTTTTTTCAGCTTTTCCCTCTTCAGGGATCGTCACAGCAAGTCATCGCCCTCCACCTCACTGTCCTCTACATCCTCTGTCCTCACTCCAACTACCTTCATGTCCTCTCTAACTGCATCCATATATCTCCTCTTTGGTCTTTCTCTTTGTCTTTATCTTGGCAGCTGCATTTCTAACATCCTTCTACCAAAATACACACTGTCCCTCCTCTGGATATGTCCAAACCATCTCAGTCTGGCCTCCCTAACTTTATCTCCCAGTTGTTCAACATGTGCTGTAACTCTGATGATCTCATTCCTGATCTTATCCATCCTTGTCACTCCTACAGCACATCTCACCCCTTTCCTGCTGTCCTCATACATGTCCTGTACCAGTCTAACATACTTTTCTGACACTCTATATTTCCTCATGCAATACCACACCTCCTCTGGCACCCTGTCATATGCTTTTTCTAAATCCACAAACACACAATGGAGTTCTTTCTGACCCTCTCTGTACTTCTCTATCAACATCCTCAAAGCAAAGATGGCATCTGTGGTGCTCTTTCTTGGCATGAAACCATACTGCTGCTCACAGATAGTCACCTCTTGTCTAAGTCTTGCTTCCACAACTCTCTCCCAGATCTTCATCGTGTGACTCATCAACTTAATTCCCCTGTAGTTGCTACAACTCTGTACATCACCCTTGTTCTTAAAAATGGGAACCAGCACACTTCTTCTCCATTCTTCAGGCATTTTCTCACCCTCAAATATTCCATTAAATATTTGAGTCAAAAACCTCACTGCCATCTCTCCAAGACATTTCCAAACCTCCACTGGTATGTCATCAGGTCCTACTGCCTTCCCCTTCTTCATTCTTTTCAGAGCTTTCAGGACTTCACCTTCATTTCCATTTCCTGGTCCACAGTTTCTATGACATCTACTTTTCTTTCTTTCATTCTCCTTATGGCTGATCCAGACCGAACACGTTTTCAACTGCAGGAGCGTCCGGTTTACATGCAAAGTCAATGGGGGACGCGCCTGCAGGCGCGTCTTGGCGTTGGGCGTCACGTCACGTGCGTGTTGAGCGTGCTGGAAAGCGTTTTCTGTGCACGTGAACCTGCGTCAGCCTCCAAAGCACGCCTCCAACATGCTGAAGATTTCGCCGTTCAACGCTTTGTCAACCAATCAGGGAGAGTCGGGGAGGAGAGAGAGGGGAGTCAGCTATGTGACGCGGTAATGAGGGGACGGGTGTTGCGCAACTGTGTGACGTATTGTTTGCGAGACACGGAAATAACCCGCAAAGTCCTGTTCATGTATGGAGGAGAAATAAAAAGGACCTTGCCTGGCGGAGTGCCAGTGAGGAAGTCGGGATATCGGGTAAGTTTTGAATTGTGAACTTTTCACGTTTAGCAAGTTAAGCTCTGCTAGCTCCTCCCCCCCGTCGCCACAGTCGCCGCAGCTTATCGTATCGGTCTGGACACGGTCTGGGTCCAGTGCGTCCACTTGCGTGCGTGACGAGCTTTATGGCCATTGAAAAGGTGCTCGGTCTGGATGTAATATAATAATAATAATAATAATAATAATAATAATAATAATAATAATTAATTCAATTTATAACGCACTTTTCATTACTGAAAATCTCAAAGTGCTACACATATATTGAATGCTACACACATTCATAAACCGGTGGCGGCAGACTACCATGCAAGGTGCTTTCCAGTCCTACCGGGAGCAACTCAGGGTTAAGTGTCTTGCCCAAGGACACAACGACACATGGTGCGGGTCCCGGGAGTCGAACCGCCAACTTTCCGATCGGGAGACGACTGTCATTACCACTATGCCACGGCCGCCCTTGGATGTACCATTATTCATTAGCTCCTCAAAACATTCCTTCCATCTTCCTGTCACACTATTTTCACTTGTAAGAACATTACCATTCCTATCTTTAACAAGCCTAAGCTACTGCATATTCTTTCCAACCTGATCCCTCTGCCTTACCAATCGGTACAAGTCCTTCTCTCCTTCTTTAAGGGCGAGGCAGACGTCTGCGTTGTTGCCAGCGCCGCTCGACGCGTGCGTGCTGCGCGCAGGCTGTTCACAGCAGAGCTCTGTGTGAGCAGCTGCACGCGGAGCGTTTACCTACAGGACAAACTGAGGTCGCTGATTGGTCATTTGCTGACACGCCCACTGAAATGATTGACAGTTCTGGGTAGTGAGAAAAGCCACAGGCTGCGCAGCGTTTTTCTGTGTTTATATGTTAATTAAAAGTTTTAAAAAATAAAATAAAAACAGGGAACGCTGCTCCTGCAGCCCACAGCCCACCAGGAAATATTTAGAACCTGCGCATCCATGTTGGACATGAGTTTAGTTCACTTGTGACCAGTGATGGGAATAACGGAGTTACAAATAAACGGCGTTACAAACGGAGTTATTTTTTTCATTAACGGGTAATCTAAGTAGTTACTAAGTCCATCGTTACAACGCCGTTACCGTTACTTCCACTAAATGGGGGTGCGGTACTTTCTCTTCCGCGTGCTGGCTGTTTGTTTACTTTTTTCCTTGGTGAGGCAGAGGAGGGAGCAGCGGGGAGGAGGGGAGGAGGGGAGGGAGGGTGTATATATCTATGGTAGGAGGTAGCAGAGCAGAGGGGAGGGAGGGGCGAAACAATAAGGATGATGCTGATTGGCTAAGTTAGAGTGTCAGTTAGAGGTCAGCCAATCAGAGGGTGAGGTCAGCTCACACACGCTGCTGCAGCTTCAAATCTGCAGAGTCCGGAAGCAATGGCGAGTCTGGAGGAAAAGTTGGCGTTTTCAAATTGGAAATACAGAAACTACTTTACTCTCCTTGAGGTAAAAGGCAAGAACGTGCATGTGAAGTGTACATTATGTCCGGGAGCGAAGTGTACGTCCGTCGTAATCTGATCTGATGAAGCATCTCTCACAACTGCAGGTAATTCAGATTTTCAGTACTGTTTTAAAAGTACTTCATATTGTTAAAACGGTTCTTTTGTTTTTAAGAAAATACTTGAAGAACCAGTTGTGTGAGGGTTTGATTTTATTTTACACTACAGAGTTAAAGCACTTGTTTTAAATGTTTACTTTTATTTATAAGAAAACACTTGAACAGTACAGTGTGTACATAGAGCTTAAAACACAATTGTTATATTATTTTGTTAAACTGTATTTTGTAATGAAGAAAACACTTGAAGTATAGTATGTCAACCAGTCATGTTCTGTTGAGGTGCAGTAAGTATTAAAAGTTTGGTGTTAAGTACCGGTCTTTGCAATTCTACTTTAAATTTGTAGTTATATCTAAACTTAAACCAACCGAACAAACAATAGTTACTTTCCCTGGTAACTAATTACTTTAATAGGGGAGTAATTCAGTTACTAACTCAGTTACTATTTGGAAGAAGTAACTAGTAACTATAATTAATTACTTTTTTAAAGTAATGTTCCCAACATTGATCATCACTAATATCATCCACTCCTCCCTGACTTCTGGCATTGTTCCCATAGCCTTCAAATCTGCTACAATCACCCCCATCATCAAGAAACCAGGGGCCTCATGTACAAAGACTTGCGTAGATTTCTTACTGAAAAGTAACGTACGGACAAATCCAGAAAAGTGTCCACGCACAAAAAAATCCAGATTTATCAAACTGTGCGTACACCGGAATCCACGCACATTCCTTATGTACAACACAATCAACGTGGAATTGAGCGCACATGAGAGAGTGGCCGACTCCGCCTTTGACACGCCTCCGTATGAATATGCAAAGTCATTCAAATATGCCATGCACGACAGGAATGTCGTCTCTGCTCCATTGCAAATCATGTCGGAACGTGGAAAAAAGAGGAACTTCACGGACTGTGAACAGAAATCACTTCTGAGTGAGGCAGAGAAGCACGGAAAAAGGCTTCATTCGGCACGCACAGTGCAAAACAAACCATCCACTTTTAAATAAGAAGTTGACCAAGCTGATCTAACATGCCTGTATAGCTTAGTGGCGAACGCGCCCGCCCTTCGTCCCAAAGGTCGTGAGATCGACTCCCGCTTGGTACAATGTTTTTTTTTTTCATTCCGGATTTAAAGACCACAGGAAAACTATTGAATGAAACAACAAGAAATAGAACAATACATGAAATGAAAGGAAGCAGACGATTTATTGTTTTGTAAATAGTTTTCATGTGTATTTCAATCTGGAACGAAAAAAAAAAGAAAAACGTTGTACCATGCGGGAGTCGATCTCACGACCTTTGGAACTAAAGGCAAGCGCTTTACCCACTGACCTAAACGTAGGCGTGTTAATACAGCTTGGTTAACTTCTTATTTAAAGAAATCACATCTCATTGTTGTCAATATCGTTGCCACTATTTGGCGCATGCTTTTATATCCACTCATCTAATTGCGTCCATGTGGATGTAATAATTGTTAATCATGTGTGTTTGGTGGGATTTATGATTGTTTTCACATCGTGGACACGGTTTCACAGATCACCTGTAAGTGTCGCCAAAGGAACAATAACCACAGAAACGTGCGTACGCCAACAGGGGAGCAGCCGTGGATTTGTACGTGGAAGCGCAGATATTCCCGTTCATATCAGATTTGATACATACGCCACTTTGCGTGGAAAGTGACGTGCGCAATGTTTTTGTGCGCACGCATGGTTGATACATGAGGCCCCAGGTCTTGACTTTACCAACTTCAGTAATCTTCGTCTGATCTCCAATCTGCCCTTCATCTCCAAAATTCTTGAAAAAACTGTTGCTAGTCAAGTTCACTCACACCTGTCTAACAACAACATTTATGAAGAGTTTCAATCTGGTTTTCGTCCCCACCATAGCACCGAAACAGCTCTGATAAAAAATTACTAATGACCTTCTTCTTGCTACTGACTCTGGTCTTTTGTCCATCCTCAATCTTCTTGATCTAAGCTCTGCTTTCGACACCATCTGTCATTCTATCCTCCTCAACAGACTAACCTCCATTGGCCTCTCAGGTACCCCATTAGACTGGTTCAACTCTGACCGTACTCAATTCATCCAGCTTAAATCCTTCCATTCCCAGTCTTCCCCTGTCTCCACGGGTGTCCCCTAAGGCTCTGTCCTCGGACCCCTCCTCTTCATCATTTACCTCCTTCCTCTAGGTCACATCTTCTGCAAATACAGCGTCCATTTCCACTGTTATGCTGATGACACACAGCTCTACCTGTCACCAAAACCTAACAAAACCCACCCACCCAGCCTCCATCCTCACCGACTGTCTCAATGAGCTAAATAACTGGTTTTCTAACAATTTCCTTCAACTAAACAGTACCAAAACAGAAATCATTCTTGTTGGTACCAAAAACTCTATTTCAAAATCAGAACATCTTCTCGTCCCCTTAATAACTCTCTGCTATCCCCCTCCCCTCAGGTCAAGAGCCTCTGTGTCATCCTCGACACCACTCTCTCCTTCACTTCACACATCAACAATATTACTCGGTCTGCCTATTTCCACCTCCGTAATATTAACCGTCTCCGTCCTTCTCTCACACCCCGCTCCACAGCCATCCTGGTGCACAGTCTTGTGACTTCCCGTATCGATTACTGCAACTCCCTTCTCTACGGCCTCCCCAACAAATCTCTCCACAAGTTACAGATGGTCCAGAACTCAGCTGCCCGTGTCATCACTCAAACCTCCTACTATAACCACATCACTCCTGTCCTGCAGCAGCTCCACTGGCTCCCGGTTAAATCACGCATCATCTTCAAAATTCTACTCCTCACGTTCAAATCTATCCACAACCTTGCTCCTCCTTATCTATCTGACCTCCTACAGATCTCCATCCCATCACGCTCTCTCAGATCCTCCTCTACGCTACATCTCCATGTACCCTCTGCCTGCCTCTACACCATGGGGAGCAGGGCCTTTACCTGCTCTGACCCTCACCTCTGGAACGCTCTACCGCCAGACCTTCGAAACACCACCTCCCTTTCTCTGTTCAAGACAGCCCTGAAAACACATCTCTTTAGACTAGCTTATCATTAACTCTACTAAATGTATTTTTATCATTTTGCATTTTGTTATCTTTATGTATTTTATATTTCAATTTGTCGCTGATAATGTTTGAACTACGTTGGTTTGTTAAGTGTCCTTGGGTGTCCTGAAAGGCGCTTTTAAATAAAATGATTATTATTATAATATCATTATATGGAGATCCGATCAGTTCACGTAACATAATAAATTCAAGGGTTTTTTGACTGGCTCGGGTAAGATCCAGTTCTCTGCATGCCCTTACTTGCAAATTATATTAACATTTGGAGGTATTTCGGTGTCTCGAAAAGTCTCTTCTTGGCCTGTCCAGTTTCACCAACTTATTGTGCACTAGTAGGGCTGGTTCATATGGCTCAGTGCCAGATCGTTGAATTAATAGGTTCTGCACTTCTTCTTCATTTGGTTGGTACAGGGTGTAATCACTAGTGCTTTTATGCAGCCAAGCTGGCAAAGCTGCTATGGCCCTGGTTTTTGTGTGGAAGGTTTCGACTGCAAGAATTGATTTGACATTGTCTTTTCCTTTCCAATTATGGCTTGGGACTTTCATAATTCCATTTCGTGGTATTTTACCTCTTTTCGTTTGACGACTTCCGTTGATGAATCTAGCACCCCGTTGTTCGATTCTCACTTGTCTGTTTGTTGATTTGTGTGTTTCCATTTTCTCCTGAAAGTTTTGTTGGCCTAGGCTTTCAGTCCACTGCGTCTTTTTTCAACTTTCTCTGCTTGAGATCGTTCTCCGGTGTCGTCCAAATACTCCTCGATTGGACGAATTGTAGCTCCAACAGAGTATACTCCTTTGAATGGGGCAAGTACCATCTGCACGGAAATTTCAACCTTCTGGGTGGAGTCAGGTCTTAAGGGAGTTTTTGTCCACTGTGCGGCTGTTCCGGGTATCTGCAACGCTCCGTGTCTCTCCCAGGCCTCTGAGGTCACTAGATATTCTGCAGATTTTTGCTTTGATTTAGCTCCCTGCACTACCCATGCATCTATGCTAGTGGTATAACAATATGGGTTGGAGTGTCTGGTTCCTGTCTCTCGAGGGATGTCTGGTAGGTCCACTAGTGGGACATCAGGAGCTAAAATTACCTTTGCAATCAGTTGATCCCAAGTTGTCAACTCCCAGGGCCCCATCCAACCCCCTTTCTGAGCTTTGTCCATGGTGTCATCAGGTAGTTGGTTTGCCTCTTCTTTTCCTGGTTTTGACGGGTCTCGATATACCCTAAAGACCAGAGGAAATTGATTAGTGCAGAGAGGAGGATGTCTTGTGCTTCCTATCAAGTGGTCGTAGGGCCAGGCTTGTTGTACAGCCCACTCGAGCAAGTCTCTACGATTCCAATTTCTTCCTTGGTGTTTGGTTTTTCCTCCTCCCTCTAGTCCTTCTATCCCTGTGAATAGAGGGTGGGCTGATGGTGTTGCATTTGACCCCTGGTCATACTGGTGTGTCCCTATTGGGGTTTCATACTTCCTTTCATCTACTTGAGCTCTGAATGATTTCAAGGGGTCGTAGTATCGTCTCACTTGCCATCTCCTTGCCTCTTCTGAATGTAACAGCTGACCACTCTCCATTTCTGCATCACAGTCTGAGCAGTATTTAATGTCTGTCCCATCTCACTCACAAGCACAGTCTCTAGGGCCTTTATTACTTAAATTCCATTGCGTGATAATGGTTGTTCGGGGTAGAACATCAATTCTACATTCTACACAGATGAATGCATCCATTACCTTTACAGGCTTTATTTTCAGATATGAAACATCTTGTTTATCTGCCTTGGGCTTGAGATGCTTCTTTCTCCCTGGTCCTTTCCACAGTAAGGGAAGGCCACTGGGTTTTGAACAGATTACGCAGTGTTATGTAGATTATTCCACTTGATCGGTTCCCTTTCTTTTGATAGGTATCCTTTTTTAGCGTATTCCAATGTACTCAGGGCCCTTCCTGCCCAGAGTCCTGAGGTTGTTCTTCGTAAAATAACACCCCCATTAATAGTGGCCATTCTAATATAGGGGACATTTGTACTTGGTTTGTTGGTCATTCTCCGGTTTCTGGTTTCAACTAGCTAGGGATTGGCTTCAGTTGCTCTATTCCTTGGTTCCCTTTCTTCACTAACTCCACTGTGTTTTTGTCAAATACTCTTTTTACTTTATCTGTGGCATTATATTTAGGCCTAACTGCAACTGCTGTCGGGTTATCCTGTGCTCTGACCTACACCTTCTGTCCTACCTTGAAAGAAATGTAAGGGTCTGGCTGTACCCCTTTATCTTGGGAGCCCCGCCCAGTTTCCTACGTGGTAAACTGTTGTTGGTTAAGCTCCTCTGAGGGGGAGGGTCTATCAGCTTGATGCCTGTCATTCAAGGTCTGCCCTATTTCCACAGTTTTAGTGCTGTATTTTTTGGTATTAGCTATCCAATTTTTGACTAAACCTATGGCTCTTTCGGCTACTCCTTTGGCTTGAGATGTGTAGGGAGGCGAATAAACACTTATTACCCCAAATGTCTGGCACCAGTGATCTACTTGTAAGTTGCGAAAATGTGTTTTATTTTCAGTTCTCAATTCCTTTGTAACACCTAATGACCCATAGACTTGTTCCAACATGCTAACAACACTGTTGCCATTAGCTTTTCTTGCCTGTTTCACTACCACATACCTTGACATCGAGTCCACTAGCATTAGAAGTTATTTCTCTCCCTTCTTGCCTGTGATCCCCCATAGGCCTAGCTACATCCATGCAAACTGAACCCCATGGTAAGGTACTTTTGATAGTCTGTCCATCCACTCGATGCCCTCGCCTGCCTACGTTGTATTGACCACATACTTCACAGGCTTGCAGCACCTTTCGGACCTGCTTTAAGGAGACCCTGAGTTCCTGACTCTCCAACTCCTTACATGTTGGTTGTACGACTGCATGTCCTAGACCCTCATGCACGCTCTGTACAACCTGACCCACGTAATTCTCTGGGACCCTCCAACGCTCGGAGGTTCTGTCCCACTTCTCAATCTCAACAAAACTGTTTTTCTCTGATGAACATAACGATATACTTCTTCGTTGCCCTGCCAGTGCTTTCCCTATCTAGTGTAGGACTTTTGTTGCTCTACTTCTAACTGAAGATTTAGCTTGATTTTAGCTATTTTCTTCCACAAGTCATGATGAGGCACCACCTTACCCTGTGCACTTTCAAATCCGTTTTCTTCCCAGATGGCTAAGTCTTCATTTAGAGCTTGTGCACAATAGTGACTATTGGTTACTACCTTAGCTGTTTTTATTATTTTGTGAGTTAATTCTATTAGCCCTTCGAGTACTGCCGTCACTTCTCTGGTTTGAGCACATCCTTGAACCCTCCCCTTCTATGGTAGCACTCGTTCCTTTGATACTTGAGGATAAATCCCCAATGTGCTACCTGCTCTGATCCTTTCTTTGACCCATCAGTGTAGATAGTCCAGTTGTGCTGTCTTGGTTTTTCAGGTGTATCCCTGGTCGCTTTTTTACTCACCGGCTGTGTAGTTCCTATCTCTGAATGGAGGTCTAATAATAATAATAATAATAATAATGAATTCAATTTATAACACGCTTTTCATTAGTGAAAATCTCAAAGCGTTACACACATTGAATGCTACACACATTCATACACCGGTAGCGGCAGACTACCATGCAAGGTGCTTTCCAGTCCTACCGGGAGCAACTCGGGGTTAAGTGTCTTGCCCAAGGACACAACGACACATGGTGTGGGGAACCGGGATTCGAACCGCCAACCTTCCGATCGGGGGACGACTGCCATTACCACTATGCCACGGCCGCCCCACAATAATAGAATGGTAAATGGTAAATGGAGCTTATTTATATAGCGCTTTCCAGTCCCCTCTGAGGAGCCCCAAAGCGCTCTACAATACGAGCCATCTACCCATTCATACACACATTCATACACCGTTAGTGGTAGCATGCCTTGTAGGGCGCTATCCAGACCTACCGGGAGCAACTCGGGGTTAAGTGTCTTGCCCAGGGACACAACGACACATGGTGGGCGGATGCGGGACTCGAACCTCCGACCTTCCGATTGGGGGTCGACTGCCATTACCACTGTGCCACGGCCGTCCATGTCTTCCTATGTCTTCCTATCTACCCCACCTGGTGTTGGTGGATTTGGTACTCTCTATTGTTCCTTTTCGGAGATATTTGTGTACCTGGCTTTGTGTCACTACCTTTATGGGTTGCCCTTGAGCTAGATCTTTTAGCATCTCCCAGTATCTAGCAAGCACTGCTAATTATTCTTCCTCTTGAGAAAATTTCTTTTCTACTGAGGTTAGGGTAGAATTCCATAGAGTCATTAATCCACCGTTTTCATTTTTTACCGCTATCATGGCATCTTCACTTTCACAACTGACTTCAGCTACTAGTTTTGTCATCAGGCTCCTTGGCTCTAATCTTACTGCTTCTTGAATCTTTTTTCTAAGTTCTTCTAAGTCCAGACCCAAGATTTTTTGTTCTGTTTTTCACTTTTGCCTTCTTTCTTTTTTAGGCATGCATACAATGGTTTGGCATATTTTTGACGATTAGGGACGTGGTTTCTCACATAATTACACAGCCGTAAGATTTTTTGTAGCTTGTTTTCAGACTTAGGAGGCTGAATTTGCTCAAGTTTTTCTTTGTAACCATCTGAAAGTCCCAGATCTGCTGTCACTTGAAACCCTAAATAATTCACTTGGAACTGGCTAAACTGACATTTCTTCAAGTTCAGCTTCAGCCCTGCTTCCGTGACTCGGTGCCCCACCTTCGCTAATCTTTCTATGTGTTCTTCTTCTATGGCATCTGCGATAAACACATCAATATAAACTGTGGTGCCTAAATCCTTTGGCACATCCATCATGGCAGACTGGAAAACATTCGGAGAGTTTTTATATCCCTGTGGTAATCGTTGCCAAACATAGCTTCTGCCTTGGTGGGTGAAAGCTGTTTTCCCTTGAGACTGCTTAGCTAGCCTGTGTGAGAAGAATCTGTTAGCTAAATCGATACAGGATTTGTATTTTTTCACTTGCAGAGTTTTTAGAGTACCTTACGGGTTGATTAGACTTGCTCTGTTGGCTACTGTTCATCTGTTAAGGGCTTTAAAGTTAATTACTGGTCGCCATCCTCCTCTCACAGATTCAGGTTTCTTTACGTCTTGTACGGGGCTGTTAGTAATTGGAATATTTACTTCTCTGATAATCCCTAGAGCACTTAATTATTTTACCATTTTATTCATTTCTTCGACTGCCCCTGGGTTTAAAGGATACTGTCTCACAGGTGGATGCACTCCTCCCTCGATCACATGCACAAACTTTGGACCAAGGTCACCGCAATCATTTTTAAATCTGGCCGCTAAGGCTGACTCAATGATCTGTTTTAACTTCTCATTTCCAGCCAGAGAGAAGTCACTCTCATCTACATTTTTTTGTTACTTCAGGGATATTTACAGGTTTATACCATCCTTCTAACTCGTGTTTTTCATGTGTGGGCCCTATTTTTACTAACCTAATTTTTAACATTTCTAATCATCTATTTAATGTCCCTCGGCTTTTCTTTGGTTTCCTCAATTCTTTTAAATCTGTGATTGTCATAAGGTTATAAGGGCATTTTATCCCAACAATTCCTTCCCACAATTCAAAAGGCATTTTTTTCTACGGTTCCATTAGCCAATTGAACCGTTAGGTGTCCTGTAGTTTTTAGGTTTCTACGGGTCATAGACACCTTCCATCCACATCCATCTAACCCTAACCCTAAGATCCACAACTTCTCCTCCTCCACCATAACCCTCAGCACTGGCTCTCCTCAGGGATGTGTGCTGAGCCCCCTTCTGTTCACTCTGCTCACATATGATTGTACAGCCACACTTCCAGGCTGTCATATTGTTAAGTTTGCAGATGATACAGCGGTGGTGGGATGCATCACAAACAATGATGAGTCCAGCTACAGACAGGAGGTGGAACACCTGGAGAGCTGGTGCAAAGAGAACAATCTTCACATGAATGTGAAGAAGACAAAGGAGATGATTGTGGACTTCAGAAGGAACAAACACACCCATGCCCCACTGAAAATAGGTGGGTCTGCAGTGGAAGTGGTCTCCAGCTACAAATACTTGGGTGTACACATGAATGATAACCTCAGCTGGAGCAACAACACCACCAGCCTGATCAAGAAAGGTCATCAGAGACTCTACTTCCTCAGACGGCTGAGACGAGCTGGTCTGAGCAGCCCAGTCCTCACCTCCTTCTACAGGTGTGCAGTGGAGAGCATCCTGTGCTCCAGCATCAACGTGTGGCATGGAGGCTGCACAGTTGAAGAGAGGAAAGCTCTGCAGAGAGTGGTGAAGGCTGCACAGAAGTCTGTTGGAGTCAGTCTCCCCACCATCACAGACATTTACACCTCCAGATGCAGGAAAAGAGCCACCTGCATCATGAAAGACCTCACTCACCCAGCACACTCACTCTTTGCCCCACTCCCCTCAGGACGGAGGTTGAGGAGCATCAAGTGTAGAACCACTAGACTGAGGAACAGCTTCTACCCTGAGGCTGTTAGACTCATGAATAAATAAAAATAAAATAAAAAATAAACACTGCAAAATATCACATCATACTGATGCTGATCTGTTTTCTTGTTGCTGTGTTCATCTGTGTTCATCTGTGACCATCTGCTCATACAAACTCATGTTCGTGCTGCTGTGTATTACTAGTTGATGCTTTTCTTAGTTAGTTCTAGATGTTATTACTGTTTTTCTCTTTCATTTGTTGTTGGATGTAACTGGGACCTCGTGTACATAATCTCGTTTTCATCTCATGTACCACATGCGGTGCAAATGACAATAAAGACTCTCTGACTCTCTGACTCTGACCTCTGCCCCAGAGTATCAGGTAAGGTTCTCCTCCTACTTTAGTGTAGATTTCATCCCTATCCCAATAGGCATCTTCTAGGTTGACCCGCAACCTTTCGGCCATTATTTGGGTGGA
>JBBPBX010082244.1:0-15776 GCA_038048925.1 Garcialebias charrua | reverse complement strand
AGGAAAAATGATCAACCAATCATGTACATAATGTTGATGTAATTTATTGATTATGTTAAATAAATGGACCAGTCCTGCTGTTCCAACATAAGTTTAACGTTTCCGGTGAATTACATCTGGTCAAGGTATAGAATTATTGGTATTAAGCTGAAAAAGAGAGAAGTCGTTTAATTAATGATGTATTTTTGTGTCAGTCTAAACCCTGCCAATTTATACATCTAAAATATAGGTAAGTCAGTAAACTGACCCCGTCCTATATTACTACAGTACCATCAACACCCCTCCCAAACCAAACAGAACAGCACATCAAATAACAAAGGTTACACAGTCAAAGCAACATAAGGTAAATACACTAGATTATGAAACACACCATTTCAAGAATACACCAGGGATCAGGGCTCATATAATACCGGACATTCTTTTGACCAACTACGATCCCTTCATTGAATAGATTTTAGTACAGAGTCCCATATTGTCCCAAACATGTTCATTTTGTCCTTGTTGTAATATCTCAATCTTTCCAGAGACAATGTGTTTGCCAGTTCTCCCAACAACTGTTCAAATGTGGGTACAAAGTCCTTCTTCCAAACTTTCAAGATCAACTTCTTAGCGATCACCATACCAAACAAAAGGGCAACTTTCTCATATTTATTGGCCAGGGGCAAAACCCCTGGAACTCCAAGAATTGCAACCAGGGGATCAGGATCCAATTGTTTCCCAAAAGCAGTGGGAAAAAAAATAATAATAATTCTTCCAAAATCTATGAAGCTATACACATGACCAAAAGGAGTGGAGCAAGTTGCCCGTTGCAGCTTTACACCGGTTACACATTGGTGACTCATTCGGATAAAAAGTGCTTAATTTTTCTCTCGAATAATGAAGTCTATGTAATGTTTTGAATTAGGGCTGGGCGATATGACGATATATATCGTGGGGACGATAGAAACGTGTCTATCGTGCTACTTTCCTTCTATCGTCTCTATCGTGATAAATAAGAATAAAAAAATAACTGTCGCAAAGAAGCTTCATATTGTGGTTTAGCGACATGACGGCGCTGCTTTGTGTTTGACGCACGCGCGGGTTTGCGACACATGCTTTACGTTGTTACACTCGAGAGCTCACCTTGTTAGCTTCCATTATTTTGCTCCGCTGAAACTCGGAGACAAAATGGGTCCAGAGGACACGAACCCAGAGTCCAACCGAGTCCGAACTCGGGTCCAGTTAACCAATACAAAACAGACCAGAGACACAACAGAACCGGAATCAAACGCAACGTTTTCTCTTTTCTGTTTCTTGCCTTGTTTACTCCAGCTTCCAGAGCGGATTTCTTCTTCGTGGGTTTTATTAGCAGCCGTTGTTTTACCGCCACCTGCAGGAAAAATTTGGACCAAAGTAGAAACTCCTTTTCTACTTGAAAACTTCTCCCTTATTTTGTATTTTTTTAAGTGAAGTAAATATATTTAAGGATGTACTTAAACGCTGCAAACTCCCAAAAGCACAGTCCTTATACAAATATATTATTAGCTTATCATAAAACTTGAAACTCCTCTTGCACACGCAATTTAATTTTGTGCTATGTTTCTCAAATTGTTCTTTTTTATGCTGCCGTTTAGAACTTTATTAATAATTCTCTGCTTAGTTTAATTGTCTTTTCAACTGTTATTGTTTATGTGTATTGTATGCCTTGTTATACTGTTTGTGTTATTTTCTTTTTGATTAAAAAAAACAACAACTTTTGGTCCAAATTTTTCCTGTACACACACATCATGTTGTACATATCGTGATATATATCGTTATCGTGATATAAAAAAGTCCATATCGTGATATATGATTTTTTTTCATATCGCCCAGCACTATTTTGAATTGTATAAGATTATGCCTAGCATTAACTGAACAGTCATGTATACTCTTCAAATTTTCCTCCCACACACCATCAGGTGTCTGCTGTCCCATCCTCCCATGCTTTTTTGTTTTATTTAGGTCTACCGGTGCATTATTGAGAATGCTGTAAAAGTATGACACTGCCCCATGATTAACTGGATCAAATTTATTTATTGCCTCCATAGTCTCTTGCCTGGTAATAGTTCTAAAATTTGATATATTTTTACTAACATAGTCCCTAATCTGTAGAAAACGAAAGAATCCCAACTGTGGAACATCATATACAGACCTCAACTGAGTAAAGGACGCAAGGGTGCCATCAACGTACAGATCTCCCACCACACAGATACCCTTCATTCTCCACATCTGGAAACTGACATAGCTGAGACCCGGAACAAAGGAGTGGTTTTTTGCAAATGGGAGCATCCAAGTAGACTGCCGGAGCTTTTATATAGCTCCGTATCTGTTTCCAAATTCTTATAGTGTTGCCAATAACCAGATTATTATTGTAAAGCTTTTTATTTATTTTAGTAGGGCTGTTAAGGAGGGCAGCCAAAGACATATTATGACAATGTCGTTGCTCCAAGGATAGCCAAGCAAGGCAGAAATTTTGAGACTGGTGCGGGCCTTTCTTCCACCATGCTATAATGGATAGGTGAGAAGCCCAATACTGTAATATAATTTGAAATCTGGCAATGAAAATCCACCTATCGCTTTTGTTTTGCATTGGTGTTTTTTGGAAATTCTAACATTCCTGTACCCCCAGATAAAGGGAATGATGATGGAGTCTAACTGTTTGAAGTATGACATACTTATAAAATATGGAACAGAAAGGAATAGATGAAGAAACCGTGGCAATACCACCATTTTAATTGCATTAATTTTGCCAACCATAGATAGAAGGAGAGTTTTCCAAAAGTCAATATTCTGCTTAAGTTGCGTAATTTTATTCTGCCAATTCAGTTGTAAGAGATCCTCAGGTCTCCTTGTTATCGTCACCCCCAAATATGTGAATGTTTTATAGGTTATCTGAAAAGACGTTTCTCTCAAAAAGGTCAGATCTTCTTCGGATGAGAGTGGCATTACTACACTCTTATCCCAATTAATGGAGAATCCGGAGAAGCTGCCAAATGTTTTAATCGTCTGTAAAAGGGGAGACATCGAAACCTGCGGTTCCGAAATGTACAAGAGTATGTCATCGGCATAGAGCGAAATGTGATGTTCATGATCAAACTTTTCGATGGGTAATATTTGGGGGTCTTGCCTAATGCTGGCAGCCAGGGGTTCAATAGCAATTGCGAAGAGAAACGGAGAGAGCGGACAACCTTGACGAGTCCCTCTGTGAATAGCAAAAAGACTAGAAATATTTTGGTTAGTAATAACAGAAGCCATTGGGTGTGAGTAAATTGCTTCAATCCATTTTACAAATCCCAAAACCAAATTTGTTAAGAGCATACATCATATACGACCATTCAACTTGGTTAAATGCACGCTGTGCATCTAATGACATAATTAAGGCCTTGTCTGTCTGGTCCGAGTATAATATATTGAAAAGGTGTCGTAGGTTAAAAACATGTGTCTAAAACATGTGTCTACCCGGCATAAAGCTAGTCTGATCCTGGTGAATGATTGAACCTATGTGTATTCTGAGCCTGTTGGCAAGGATTTTCCCAAGAATTTTGGTTTCTATGGGTAACAAGGAAATTGGGCAATAGGATGATATGGACCCCGGGTCTCGGCCCGGTTTTAGGATGAGTGAAATATTGGCTTTGTATAAAGTAGGAGGAAGTTTAGCTATTTGCCTAGAGTGATTTAACAAACGCAGAAGTAGTGGTGACAGTGCGGAGCTGAACGTTTTGAAAAACTCCATGCTGAACCCGTCAGGACCTGGTGCTTTATTATTAGGAAGAGCAGAAATGACCGACTCAATCTCACGTTGAGTTATATGAGCCTCCAGCACTTCCGCTGAGTCCGTCGCCAGACCTGGCAGATTTAGGTCACCAAAAAACCTCTCCATTTTTTCAACATCCAATTTTCCCTGCGATTGATAAACTTTGGCGTAAAAGGCTGCAAAGCTGTCATTAATTTTATCCGGGTCTGTGAGAAGAGTCCCATCTTCGAGCTTGATACGATGTATTGCTCTCGAGGCCTGCAACTGTTTAAGCTGCCGAGCTAGTAGTTTATGTGGTTTGTCGCCCAGCTCGAACCATCTTTGTTTAACTTGTGTCAACAATTTAGATACATCTCTTGATAAAATAGAGTTGTATTCATAACGCAAAGCTGTTATTCTCTTTAACATGTTTGAACTCTGTTGTACTTTGTATGAGGCGTCTAGACTAGTCAACAGGTCATCTATTTCTTTCAACCTCAATTTAGACTCCTTGTTTTTCGCCGCTTTGTATGATACAATACATCCCCTGATGACCGCCTTCATAGCTTCCCAAAGGGTTGAGTCATCTACATCACCTGTATCATTAGAACTCAAGTATAATTTGATTTCATTTGAGATGTAGGAGCAAAATTCCTCATCCTTTAGCAAAGTGTTGTTCAGGCGCCAGTTGTTCCGACCCTTCACGCCATCTAATTTAAGATTCAAACATATTGGTGCATGATCTGATATGTGAATATTATGGTATTACACCCTGATACTGATGACAACAGTCTAGCGTCCAGCAGGAAGTAGTCAATCCTAGAATAGGATTCATGAACTGCAGAAAAGAATGAATAATCTCTTCCGCTAGGATTTAGCAGTCTCCAGATGTCTACCAGATTGTACACACGTACACGTACCTACCAGCCCTGTACACACGTAGCCGGATATCAGTAAAACCGAATAGTTTATCATGCGGTTTGGCCTTTCATCCACACGTGAACTCCGGTTGATGTAACTATAAACGAATAATAAAAAAACTCTGACCAAAGTGGAGATTTGAGAATTCTCCGCTTTCGAGTTTGCGTGTGGACTTTCAGAACCGGAGATTTGCGAGACAGCTGCTATGGCACTGACGTCACATAATGCTCTAAAAAAGTGCTAAAATGTCAACATACCTGCTCTGACATGATTCCCAGTCGGACATGATTCCCAGTCAACATTTCCCTGCGTTTTATTAACTTTGTACTCTAACACGGTATTTAATAGTAGTTCAACATCGCGGTCTGTCCACACAAACAAATGAAAAAAAGAAAAAATAACAGGAAGTTGTGGTTGGTTTGAAGGGATGTGACTGCACTACACTGCCACCTATGGGTTTGGCATATTCTTTACAACGCTCTGTAGTGAAAATAAACGGGGACATGTAGACGAACATTTTAAATATCCGAACAAGGATGTACGGAGATATATTTTTTGTGCAGATGTTCGTTTTTCAAACTCCAGGCTACGTGTGTACAGGGCCTAAGTCCTAATCCTAATCCTTAGTTCTTAGACCACTGTGTTTTCTGAGGTCCAGTGTCAAACAGCATCTACCAGGAAGTTTAAGAGCACTTCATGCTTCCTGCTGCTGACCAACTTTATGGAGATGCAGATTTCATTTTCCAACAGACCTGGCACAGCACACAGTGCCAAAACTACCAGTACCTGGTTTAAGGACCATGGTATCCCTGTTCTTAATTGGCCAGCAAACTCACCTGACCTTAACCCTGTAGAAAATCTATGGGGTATTGTGAAGAGGAAGATGTGATACACCAGACCCAACAATTCAGAAGAGCTGAAGGCCACTATCAGAGCAACCTGGGCTCTCATAACACCTGAGCAGTGCCACAGACTGATGGACTCCATGCCACATGCATTGCTGCAGTAATCCAGGAAAAAGGAGCAACAACTAAGTACTGAGTGCTTTACATGTTCATACTTTCATGTTCATACTTTTCATGTTCATATTTTTCAGTCAGCCAACTTTTCCAAAAATCATTTTTTAATTGGTCGTAAGTAATATTCAAATTTTCTGAAATACTGAATTTGGGGTTTTCATTAGTTGTCAGTTATAATCATCAACATTAAAAGAAATAGACATTTAAAATATATCAGTTTGTGTGTAATGAATGAATATATAATACAAGATTCATTATTTGAATGGAATTACTGAAATAAATAACTTGTTCATGATGTTCTAATTTTATGACCAACGCCTGTAAATGACAGATAAATATCACGTGACTACGCTGCACCAATCTCCTGCCAGTTTAAGCAAACAGCCACCTTCCTGAATCCAACAGGAATTAGTTTGCATCAGACTGCTACTGTGAGAAGATTAAAAGGACAAATCTTCATCACAGTTGGAGACACTTTCAGTCTCATCACAACAGAACAACATGTCTGTTAGTTTCCTCACTTGAGTTTCAGACTCTAATCTGTGTTTTTGACTTTTGGTTCAACTGTCAATTTTAGCTAAAAGGATCATAATGAATCTTACAAATGTCTCATATTTCATATTTTCTGCTTACTTTGACACTGGGGTTCTAACATATTTGTTTTTCTTCATGGTCCTGTTTCTGTATGTGGTTATTATTTGTTGTAATGTTGTTCTGATTGTGGTTATCTGTGTTCACAGGAGTCTACATGAACCCATGTACATGTTTCTGTGCAGCCTGTTTGTAGCTGACCTGTATGGTAGTTCAGGCTTGTTTCCATTCCTGCTGGTTCAGATTCTCTCAGATGTTCACACTATTTCTATTCCACTTTGTTTCCTTCAGGACTTCTGTCTTTATTCATATGGAAGTGTAGAGTTTTTCACTCTTGCAGTCATGTCTTATGACAGATATGTTGCTATTTGTTTTCCTTTGCAGTACAACACCCTGATGACAACTAATAGGATTGTTAGACTTGTTGTTGTAGCATGGTGTTATCCTATTTTTACTGTTGTGATTATGATATCAATGACTGCACATTTACAGTTGTGTGGAAACATTATTAATAAAATTTATTGTGATAACCCCTCTATCCTTAAGCTGGCCTGCTCTAACGTCACAATTAATAATATTTATGGACTTTTTAACATGGTTCAGCTATTGTTGATCCCTGCGATGTTGATATTTTTCACATACACGAGTATAATCAAAGTGTGTATTTCTGGATCCAAACAGACCCGGCAGAAAGCTGTCAGTACCTGCACGCCTCATTTAATTTCTCTGTTCAACTTCTTCTTTGGTTGTTTCTTGGAGATCTTAGGAAACAGACTGAACACGAGCATTGATGAACGGACACTTCGGGTTCTAGGAAACTCTGCATTGGCTTATCTTTACACCTGTCAAACACTCTTTAACCCTGTGTTATATGGACTAAAAACGTCTAAAATACGTAGTTCTTGTAAGAGTCTTGTTGATAAAATTTTACATCACTCCTAAATTACCACCAATGCAAAGTCTGTGATAGTTTGATAAGATGTTTAATAGTCCAAAACAAACTACCAATCTTTGTTCTTTGCAACATGTTTACAGTAGGGGTACATGAGTGATTCTGATTTCATTAATAATTTATTATAACATTATTAATTTTGAATGATAATGTAAACCTTATTTTCTAATAGGAATAAATATGAAATATCCTTCATATTCAAAAAACATAAATTCTTTTAAAAAGTATTTCTTTGTTTTGTGGTGTGAAGTGAAATACTGAGTAAAAATGTAAAAAAAAAAAAACAGATACGGATTTTCCCTTTTCTTGTTGTTCATGGGTGTCTGTGATGGACTGATGAACTGTCCAGGGTGTAACCCACCTCTCGAACAGTAACTGCACGTAGCAGGAACCTTCTTCCATGCAGTGCTGCATGAAAAAGCTGTTAAAGAAATGACTGAATAGATATTTTCCAGTATTTGTTCAAACAAAAACAAAAACAAGTAATTTCCTTGCAATCAACATAACTTCCATAATATTATACTGTAAAAAGTTGTTAAAAGCTATTCTAATATTAATTTTTTATGTTACCACAGAGCTCACAATGTTAATTTTTTTCAAGGGATCTCCAACTATTTCGACAAATAGACCTTGTTTGACAGATGTTAGTTTTAGTTACAGAAACAGGAAATTAAGGCCGTAGCCCTGTGAGGATTTCAGTTTCTGATCCACTGACTGTGTGACACCCCTAAAACAGGGATTACCAAATAAGTGATGAATTGCGAAAGATAAACTGTAATAATTTTGGTTAATGTCCATAATTATTTGTTTACTTACTGGCACATCTAGGCTTGAAGCAGGGCATAAACTTTGTTATGTGTTTGTTGTTCCAGGGATCTGTAATGAGGAGGCCCAAGGACAGAGTTCCTTCAGACAAACTGGAGGGAAACACGATGCATCCTGTCCTCATTGTTCTGCTTTCACCTGCAGATCAGAAAATGTGAATAAATCCCCATATGCTGCTTTATTAAGATAATAGCAAAGTTTATGTTAGTTTTACATAGATGCATTTTAAGTTGAGTAGGAAAAATGGGGTTTCATGGGCCTGAGAGGTTCTCGAGCGGCCGCCGTGTTGTTTCACACTACGCCAGTTTTATTGAAAAACATAAAGTTTTGCTGCAATGAACCAGCCCTGATGTCGTCGAGGGAAAATGGGAATATAGTTGCAGAACTTTTGTGCCTAGTTGCATAGGATATGGAGCCACACAGAAATTGTGATGGGAGATCAGATGATTGGGGGTGCCAGAGAGAGATTTGATGGGTTTTCCAGAATCTTTTATGGTCGTTTAGATTTTTGGAGGTCTGAGATAAAAATATATATTTTGCGGCTTTGATGGCAGTTGTGCATTTATTCCTCAGCGTCCGAAAATTCAACCAATCAGTGTCTGAGCCAGATTTCCACGCTGCGGCCCAAAGATGGTCTCTCCTGTGCAGAAGGTCAGCTAGTTCAGGAGTAAACCAGGGGCTGTCACGTTCCTTTATTCTGAGCAAGCGAAAAGGAGCATGTTTGTTCACAAAATAAATGAAACTATTATGAAAAAAGTTCCAAGCAGTGTTCACGTCATCGGTTAATAGAATACGCTGTCAGTCAAAGGGAGATAGATCTCATAGGAATGACTGTTCATAAAAATTGTTTCAAATCCCTTTTTTTAATTAATCTGGCTGCAGTTAATTTGGATCTCGACAGGCTGGTATCTACAAACCGGATTCCAAAAAAGTTGGGACACTAAACAAATTGTGAACAAAAACTGAATGCAATGATGTGGAGGTGCCAACATCTAATATTTTATTCAGAATAGAACACAAATTACAGATCAAAAGTTTAAATTGAGAGAATGTATCATTTTAAGGGAAAAATATGTTGTTTCATTTCATGGTGTCAACAAATCCCAAAAAAGTTGGGACAAGTCCATTTTTACCACTGTGTGGCATCCCCCCTTCTTCTTACAACACTCAACAGACGTCTGGGGACAGAGGAGACCAGTTTCTCAAGTTTAGAAATAGGAATGCTCTACATTCATGTCTAATACAGGCCTCTAACTGTTCAATCGTCTTGGGCCTTCTTTGTCGCACCTTCCTCTTTATGATGCACCAAATGTTCTCTATAGGTGAAAGATCTGGACTGCAGGCTGGACATTTCAGTACCGGATCCTTCTCCTACGTAGCCATGATGTTGTGATTGCTGCAGAATGTGGTCTGGCATTATCTTGTTGAAAAATGCAGGGTCTTCCCTGAAAGAGATGACGTCTAGATGGAGCATATGTTGTTCTAGAACCTGAACATAGTTCTCTGCATTAATGGTGCCTTTCCAGACATGCAAGCTGCCCATGCCACAAGCGCTCATGCAACCCCATACCATCAGTGATGCAGGCTTCTGAACGGAGCGTTGATAACAACTTGGGCTATCCTTGTCCTCTCTGGTCCGGATGACATGGCGTCCCAGTGTTCCATAAAGAACTTCAAATTGTGACTCATCTGACCACAGAACAGTCTTCCATTTTGCCACACTCCATTTTAAATGACCCCTGGCCCAGTGCAAACGTCTGAGCTTGTGGAGCTTGCTTAGAAATGGCTTCCTCTTTGCACTGTAGAGTTTCAGCTGGCAACGGTGGATGGCACGGTGGATTGTGTTCACTGACAATGCTTTCTGGAAGTATTCCTGAGCCCATTCTGTTATTTCCTTGACAGTGGCATTCCTGTTTGAGGTGCAGTGACGTTTAAGGGCCCGGAGATCACGAGCATCCAGTAGAGTTTTACGGCCTTGACCCTTACGCACAGCGATTGTTCCAGATTCTCTGAATCTTTTGATGATGTTATGCACGGTTGATGATGATAACTTAAAAGTCTTTGCTATTTTATGCTGGGTAACACCATTCTGGTATTGCTGCACTATCTTTCTGTGCAACAATGGTGGAATTGGTGATCCTCTTACCATCTTGGCTTCTGAGAGACACTGACACTCTGAGAAGCTCTTTTTATACCCAATCATGTTGTCAAATGACCTAATTAGTGTTAATTGGTCTTCCAGATGTTCTTTATATGCTCAATTTCCTTTTTCCAGCCACTTATTGCTACGTGTACCAACTTTTTTTGATCTGTAATCTATGTTCTATTATGAATAAAATATTGACATTTGCCATCTCCAGATTATTGCATTCAGTTTTTATTCACAATTTGTTTAGTGTCCAAACTTTTTTGGAATCCGGTTTGTATGTGAAGGTCTGGTTCGTGCTGGAGGAATCAAAATCAACTGATTTACATGTGAAAATGTAAGTTGGAAGTGATTTGAATCGCATGCCATCTGCGGCTTTGGGACTCGTGAAGGATTCTGGGGTGTTCAAAATGATCCGAGCACAAAATTCCAGGAGCACTTCACCTTAGATTAAAAGAGTTAATTGAACACATAGTTAAATTATGCAGATTTTACATGTACGATAAATCAGAATGCAGTCTGAGGAACAAGTCGGAGCGAAACTTTTTTGTCTCCAGCCTGAGGGTTGTTAGACGAATCACTGCAGTCCTATTGACTGCAAATCGAATTGCCCCTCGGGATAATAAAGGAACTTGAATCTTGAATCACTGTTCGTCCCTGTGATTTATAAATTTTAGTCATGCCCCACCCCCTCCGAAGCAAACAGATTTCCGATTGGGTTTAGATGTTGAGTGACACCGTGTGCCAGCCACTCATAAGCAGATTCTGTCTCCATGGTTACTTGAAGGCCGTAGACTGGCTGCGCATTCCTTTAACTAATAACGGATAATTTATGAGGTTTGGTTTTACAACAGGGACCAAATTGTATCAAGCTATTCACTTTGGTTCATTAACACACTATTATTTGGTGTCTAATATTTAACTATTATTACTGTGAGAACTCTGGAAAACTAATTACTCAAACTGTATTAGTATACAGTATATAAATGTTGGGGTTTAACTTTGTTTATGTTAATCAATGTGTGCAGTGTGACACACACGCACGCACACTTCAGCCATGTGCTCTGCTCATGTCACGAATGGCAACAAAGGACTCTTTCCTCCTGAGCAGAGTGAGACCAGTCAGTATCTTACCTGTGTCCTGCTTCATTTAGAACATTTGATTAGCTTGCAATTATATCAGTTGTGAATAGCAAATGTGAGATTATATGTAAAACATAAAGTAATTAGTAAACACTTTAAATGAACACAGGCTTGTAAATATAGTTCAAACACTTCAATGAAGACACGCACACACCTTGTATGAAAATGCATCATTTCACATCATCAGTGACATTTCAAAGCTTGTAAAAAATATATAGAAATGTATAAAAAGATGTAAAATCCAACACTCGTCAGCATGAACAAAAATGAAAAACATCTTAAAGATGCTCTTAAGCACAGACCAGTGGAATGCACCTCTAATCTGACCATTTGGACCATGAAAACTTATCAGTACAGATTCAAGGCTGATGGAAAAAGTCAGCCTGAATAATCTGAATCTCTCCCCAGCTGAACTTGGAACAGGCCGACTTATCAATTTCTCCTGGGAAATGTGTAAACTAAGGAAAAGCTTTGTCTATTGCAACCCCCCTCCCTCCCTTCTGTGGAGTATGATTAGAACTGTGCCGGCTGACGGCCATTTATCTAATCAGGATAATGGATTATCTAAGGCTTCATGGACCGCTTCATTTGTAAATGTGCACGTGTTCATAAATGTGCTTTTGGCTGGCAGAGTTTTTAAATGTCTTAGATCTTGCCCTATAAGGACAAGGTGTGAAGATATCTTTTTTGTAATGCCACTACCCTTTCCTCATGGCTTTGTCCTTTTTTCTATCTAAAAATAATATTCTGAATAAGAATAATAGGGCCACGCTAATTAGCAACAGCCTCGCACACTACGTCCATCTTTTGGACGACTGTACAATAATACAATACAACTTTATTTATAAAGCACTTTAAAACAACACCGTTGGCCAAAGTGCTGTACACCAACACAAACAAGCATACAACTATAAACTCAACAAATACCATAAAAGTGATGAATTACCAGATCAAACAGCAAACAGTAAAAACTATAAAAGAAAAACTTAAAATCCATAAAACCAACATTTCAAGCTGTGCTAAAAGCCAAAGAGAAAAAATGTGTCTTCAGAGCAGATTTGAAAACAGGAAGTGAGTCAGTTTGTCTGACACGCAGAGGCAGCTCGTTCCACAGTTTAGGGGCAGCGACTGAGAACGCTGTATGTATATGTTCGCGTTGTATCTTGGTGCAATGATAATAAAGCTTATTCTGATTCTGATTCTTAATTACTGAATGGGTGGAACTAGAGTCCACTGAGGTGAGCTTGCTCCCTACACTGAGCGTACAGAGAAATTTTCCTGCGTATTGCTGGGCTAGCGAAAGCTAGTCCAGCGTTTTTCTACTCACCTTCGAAGTTTTCTTCTTTTCCGTAGCTTTTTCGCTCGACAGCGCTAACCTCCTGCTATCATTAGCAGGCTAACTAGCGTAAGCAAGACGACAGAGAAGACGGCTTCAAACAAAAAAAAAACTAGGAACAACTTCGACGCTTCTCGCCGGACATAGCTCCCGAGAAGGGAAAATGGAGGACAAGGAGGAGGAAAACCAAGACGACGAGTCCTCGCTCGCGCCCATGCAGCGGCTGCGGCTACTCCCTCTCGGCAATGGACACCCACGAGGCCTGTCCTGTCTGCCTAGGGATTCTGCACGCGAGGAAAGCGCTGGAATTCCCCGACTCCTGCTCTCACTGCCGTCAAATGTCGGCAGTAGTGAGGAAAAGACGGGCTGACGCGTTGGCCAAATCCATGGCTAGAAACGCGGCGCTGAAGGTCGCACGTCGCACTAAAGTGCTCGCTCCTGAACTGGAGCCCGACAACGTGGACCTGGAATGCAACGGCCGAGTCGGAGAAGACAACATGTCGGACTCCTCAGTTGCCGCCGAGGACTCTACGCCTGAAGTGTCCGACCAATACGCCGAATTTGGTCACAAAGGAGAAACTGCTGATTCCTCCCAGAACCTGGCGCAAATCTTACCGGAACCGGACTTGTCGGTACCTGCCCTGTTCGACCTATGCCATAGGGCGGCAGATGCCCTGCAGGTCACGTGGCCAGATCCCATGCCTCGCCAACAGGCTACGTCGCTAGCGGGAAGCTACTTCTACGTGAAACAGCCGACAACGTCGCAGAAAATGCCCATATTTCCAGACTTCCTCATGGAGCTCAAATGCTCCTGGACGGAACCCGGAGCTTCTATCATGCTGCCATTATCCAGACTCCTTGACGTTGTGGGAATGGAGACAGCAGGCCTTGCCAACACACCCCTGATAGAGGAGACTCTGGCGGCTCACCTGGCCCCCACAGCCACGGGGACGAAACCCACGCTACCCAGCAGGGCCTGCCGCGCTTCGGAGAAACAACTCAAGAAGTGCTACAAGGCTCAGGGCCTTGCGGCTCACGCAATAAATGCATCGACCATGGTGCAGGCATACCTGGCGGAAAAACTCCAACATATCCAGGTAACAAAAGACGAGCAGGCCGCAATGGAAGCCATGGAGGAGGCCAGCCGTGCCTCGGACCTCGTGCTCCGCATGATAGGGACAATAGCCATTTCCCAAGGCAAGGGCGGAAATAGTTGTAGCCCAGTGCCATCTTTGGCTAACTCTGTCGGACCTCCCAGAAAACCAAAGGTCCACTTTCCTCTAGCACCCGATCGAGTCGACGGGACTCTTCGGGGGAGCCCTAGAACACGTCCAGGCCAGGCTGGAACAAAGACGCAAACAGGCGGAAGCCCTCCGCGAGGGGTTGCCGAGGAAAAGCTTTGCACCCCCAAAGGAAGACACGCGTGGCCTACCACGGAAGAGATCCGCTGGTGGCGGTGAAACCTTCCAGTACCGGCCAAGGACCTCTTCAGTGACCCAATGTGGAAAACAGACTCGAACCTGATGAAACAAGACTAACTGATAATTTTACAGGTTTGCCTGCCCACGTGGTACGGGAACCTAACCTCTTTAGCCCAGTCTTCCCTTGTAAAAACCTACGAGGAGCGAGTGGCATGTGTGCGCGCACCAAACATGACTCGAATATTGCATGTGTAAACAAAACAAACACTGTTTCAGACATGTACAAAAATAAAAGTACCAAAGCACAGACTACCCTGGTTCTTGACTCGAGTCCCATTTTTATAAACAAACCATGTGGTCAAACTATGAACCGCAGCGGGGTACACGAGATCTGCCAGAGACGGCCAGATCTTGCGATATCTTCTGTCGGGCCGACCATCCTGCTCAAAAGAGTGCAAGAGGGGTCAAAGGTCACCCATCTGGTGCTAAAACACGAAGAGCAGCAATTCAACATGCCCTCCAGGCTCAGCGCGCATGCGCAGGCCTGGAAGGCATGTCTACCAAATGATTGGGTCATGACAACGATACGTCACAGGCTCAAGTTGCAGTTCTCAAAGAGACCGCCCCGCTTCACAGGAGTGCTGCAATCTAAAATTAACCCTAAACGTGCACACGTGCTGAGGGAGGAAGTCTCAACAATGCTGCAAAAGGGAGTGATTAGCTTGGTCTCAGGACGCAAGCTACGCTCTGGCCACTACAGTAAATACTTCCTGGTGCCCAAAAAGGATCATTCCCTGAGACCGATTCTGGATCTCAGGACTCTCAACAAGAGGATTAAAACATTTAAGTTCAAGATGCTTACACTGCGGCAAGTCCTCCAGTCTGTGAGACCTGGAGACTACGCGTGTACAGTGGATTTAAAAGATGCCTATTTTCATATAGGCGTATGGAGGAAACACAGAAAGTTCCTCCGCTTTGCCTTCGAGGGAAACACTTATGAATTCAAAGCTTTACCCTTTGGTTTAAAGACTGCTCCGCGTACATTTACTAAATGTCTGGATGTAGCCCTGACCCCTATTAGGAATCAAGGACTCAGGGTCATGAATTACCTAGATGACCTTCTGATTCTGGCTGAAAGCAGAAAGCAGGCTCAGTCACACTCCTATAGGGTGATTTCTCACCTGGAGTCTCTTGGTTTTGTCATAAACCTACAAAAAAGCGAGTTGACTCCATCACGGGTTACCGTATTTTTGGAAGTACAGATCGACACCGTCCAGTACAGAGCATGGCTCTCGAAGGAACGAGTTTCCTCCATTCGCCGTTGCCTGGAAAATTTTAAACTGGACCAACGGGTCCCTGTGAAAACCTGCCAACGCCTCTTAGGCCTCATGGCGGCAGCCATTCCCTGTGTGCCACACGCATTACTGAAAATGCGACCCATGCAGCTATGGCTAAACCAACGAATACAGCCTGACCTGCCTAATCAGGCAGAGAAGGTTAGGATAGATCCAGAGTGCCTGGAGGCCCTGGAACTCTGGAGAGATTTGTCCGTTTTCACGGAAGGGGTCTCATTGGGAAGGGTGTCATCTCGTGTGGTCATCACGACGGACGCCTCAAAAACAGGATGGGGGCGATCTGTAGAAATCAGAACGCTCGCTGCCTTTGGAATGA
>JBBPBX010082243.1:0-12901 GCA_038048925.1 Garcialebias charrua | reverse complement strand
TATTTATATATTTATATGTATATATTATATATATATATATATATATATATATATATATATATATATATATATTTATATATTTATATATATTATATATATATATATATATATATATTTATATATAGCCGGCAGCGTTATGCAATATTTGCACTACACTGCCAACTGAAAAGTAACAAAAATGATCCTAAAAGGATGAAATTACAAAAATCAAAGGATTTATTTAATACTTTACGTACATATATTCTATTCGGCCACGAAATTAACAAAAAATAGAATGATCTTTTAATCCCTAAAACCACTTTTAAATCTCAAATACACGGGTGTGTCGCCACCGCATTTATACATAAAAGTAACCCAAATACATAAAACTAACGACTCACCGTCGAATGGTCGACACAAAACACACAATAAAATCCTCCGGCCACGTTAATTTGGCTTGAAACAGCGGGGTTCTCTGCGGATTTATCCATTAGTAACCCAGCACAACCAACCAGCTGGACACAGAGTTAGCGTCTATAGGTAGTCAACAGATTTAATGAAAAGTAACTAAAATACATAAAAATAACGACTCACCGTCAAATGGTCGACACAAAACACACAATAAAATCCTCCGGCCGCGTTAATTTGGCTTGAAACAGCGGGGTTCTCTGCGGATTTATGAAGAGACCGAGCGCAGCCAGCTAGCCACAGAATTAGCCCCTGAGTTCACCTCTGACCCGGAAGATGTCAAGATGGAATAGTCCATTTTTAGTAGGGGGATAAAGAAATCGACCGTTTTTTTTATTGCGTATTTAATGATCGTTTTCATCGTAACTATAATTATTTTTATGTTAAATGTACATTAACAAGCAGGATCAATGTTAGGGATGTAGGTGACTGGCCGGGGCGCGGCGGGGCCGGGGCCCCATGCTGATTGGGATCCCCAGGCAACGGCATCATTTACCTACATGGTAGATCCGAGTCTGTTCTCCGCTCTGCTCCCTCCCCCTCCAACCCTTCCTCCTCTCTGCTCTTTACGGTGGGGAAAAAGGTAAAACAAGCAGCATAAGAGCTTGTAAATAAGTTTATTGGTTTTTACTGATAGATAATTAGTTATTAGCGGTACTGCATTATAAATAAAAATAGCACAAATCCGCTAGCCTGGTTGATACCAGACCCATGTCCTTCACTTCGCTTTGGACTAGGGTCTGGCATCTCTGCCATAGACAACGATTTCTCCTGGAGATTTTTGAATGGACCAATCAGAGAACAGGAGGCAGAGTTTTGTTAGTTTAGCCTGACGAGGTCCAGGCTATCAGATAAATTGCTCAGAAACCACTCGGTGGATATTTTTTCTGCCACCAGTGTGTAATTATATGTCTTTAATTTACTGACTGTTGGCCTAGATGAAACATTTGAGATAAAATTCGATTTTTTATCATTTATTTTCGTAGCGCACCCGAGGCTGTTTGGAAAATATCAAACCGAAACTATTTAATATCCAGCAGATTTGACCATTTCGTGAATTGATTTAGGAACTGTTAAGCTCAGGAACACTTCTGATATAACGTCAGCTATGAACTATATTTTTTCTCAGCAGAGAAATAATAGTTTTTTACCTTGTTTTGATGAAAATTCGTTCGTGGCGGCAGCCATTTTGAATGACGACGTCAGTCGACATCGTTCAAAACTCCGCCTTCTGCTCTCTGATTGCTCAGGAACACTTCTGATATAACGTCAGCTATGAAATCTATTTTTTCTCAGCAGAGAAATAATAGTTTTTTACCTTGTTTTATTGAAAATTCCTTCGTGGCGGCAGCCATTTTGAATGACGACGTCAGTCGACGTCGTTCAAAACTCCGCCTTCTGTTCTCTGATTGGTCCGGTCAAAACCTACCGGAGACATCCTTGTGGATGGGAGAAATGCCAGACCCAGCAGTGAAGGGAAATGAGAATTGAGCGGAGCTGCGTAGGAATGGCGAGGGCCAGGCTACAAATCCGCTTATGAATTATAAAAGTTAGTCAAACCATAAAAACGCTGACAAAAAGTTTAGGTCCACTGTAAGCGGATTAGCGCTTTAGCGCTATCTAGCGCTTATATGCCCACCACTGGGTCGCACCTACGTCAAAATGTGGACGTGTTTAGCTCTGCTGCAAATGTCTCTTCCACAGGAGCGCACAGCAAGGCTTTTAAGAAGATTAACACTTAAAAACAATTAATTGTTTGATAAAAAATTATAGCAAATATGTGTCTGAGCTGAACTTTTCTTTAATAAATGAATAATTTTAGCAGGATAAACACCTAAAAAATATATATTTGTTAGCTGACATTATTGTAAGAGTGTGTCTCAGTTTAATTTTTGTTAATAAATGATTACAAATCAGCTTATTTTATGAAAAGCCATATATAGGTCGCACCTGACTACGGGTCGTAGGCCATGAAAAAATTATAAAAAGCAGCGACCTATAGTCCGGAATACGGTACACTCTTCATGGTTTTTCAATTTAAACTTGTCCATCCACAGGACACCCTCCACCCATTTCTTCAAAAATATGCCACATCCACCACTGTTATGTTCATCAACTCCAATTATGACTAATACAGCGAGTAGCAGCATTCAA
Source organism: Garcialebias charrua (assembly GCA_038048925.1). Taxonomy (NCBI): domain Eukaryota; kingdom Metazoa; phylum Chordata; class Actinopteri; order Cyprinodontiformes; family Rivulidae; genus Garcialebias; species Garcialebias charrua. The sequence goes on along the minus strand of JBBPBX010082243.1, from coordinate 10,300 downwards.
ATTGTACTAAGCATCTTCATAAATATATTGCAGGGGTTTACCCAAATCCACTGATTACACTTTCATTTAAGTCAAACGTCCCTCTGTTACAGATTGATGACATTTTTCCTACTTTTTATGATACACATAAAATAAAATAAAGTTTTGGAACACACACACGCACACAAAAAAACAACTAAGTTTTCCTACTTACTTCTTCTCTTGCCGACATCCCCTTTGGAGGTGGCAGCTTCATTGAGCAGAACCATCCCCATGGTGATTGCAGCATCTGCAACAATGTTGTCAAGGAAACAAGACACATACAAGACAGAGCACACTGGAGATACGCAAGGACCCAGAAGGAACTTCTGGAAATAAAAGACAATTTGCAGATAAGCACATACAAACACAAGTGCAGAGCAACACTCAACCAGATTAGGGAGAGTCAATCAAAATGTAAATTACAGGAATGAGCTCACAAGATGGAACAATGTCAAAACTACCTTACAATAAATTTAGTATCAGTGTATAATCTTCAGCTATTGATGTGACTGTAGTAAGGCGAGTTAATTATACTAAAAATATGGAAGTTTGTACATTTTCGTGCATTTAGTTATTTTTATAAGCATACTTAGACAGAAAATATATCCTGCATGACTTGAAGTATTAAAACAAAGCAAATTATTCCTGTTCTGAGTTCAGGAGAGTGCACTGATAACATGGTAGCTACTGGCAACAGATAATTCTTTCTTTCTCTTTTTCTAATTAAACAAACATGTAGAAGAGCTAAGAAGTGATGTCTTAACCTTTGAGGAAAAACAACAGGCTCAAAATTCAGATTTTTAAAAAAATATATAAACAAAAGGCATCCATTAATGCAGAAACTTTCTGTATGTATCTCACTGACTAAAACTGTCATATTTGTTGTTCAAGAAACAAACAATAACTAATTATGAGCTTTGAGCATTTTATGTACTGGATGTACAAAATAGGTCTAGGTCTTAACTACAGATTCTAATCTTCAGCAGGATCTGCATACAAATCCATAAATGAGGATGCCACTATGTGGTGCATGAATGAAAAAAATCTGCAGAGAAAGACATGGAAAAGAAGGCAGGAAGACACAGTCTGTACTAAAACCATCATGGAAATTAGGATGGGGTGTGCAATGTGATAAATGTAATACTTTCAGGAAAATACAGATGTATTTAAGATAAGTTATGGGAGAAATCATGTCAAAGTAAAATAGATGTAAGTTTTCTAATATGACTACTATCTTGAATGTGTCAAATCACAGGAAATAGGAAACCCTATATCATTTTATATATATTTCTGAATCAGTATGACTCAGTATGTCTGGATAATTGTGAGATAATTTACAAAGGAAAAGTCATAGGAGGAAAATACACAGAGTGCATACGTATATCTCCAATACTTTTGGTATAGTGCTTCTCAAATGTGTTTACAAAACCTGCTTAGAAAGGGAGACCACCTGCGTTAATGCTCTAGCTGGGATGGGTGCTTCATCTAGATTCAATCAGATGGCCAAGGAAATAAAAGTAAACAGCATGAGCGTAGACAAATAATCTCTGCAGCAGGTGCAACCTTAGACCAGTTATTTCCATTGGGATGAATACAACAGTTAGGAATGGATGGTATCATTATCCACAAACATACAAAGGCAGCAGTGCAAGTACACATCAGTATACAAGCAGAAAGAAATGTAGACAAACACAGACAAATCTATCCCGTCAAACAAACAAACAAACAATCACACAACTACACGCAAAGCTTTTTGTGAGGAGTTTCCTTTGGAACAAATCAGCCAAGGAGGAAAAGTTAAAGGACACATTGTCTGTGTATTGCCTATTTCTACAGTCATGCTTGCAGCACGTTTATCAAAAATGTAAACAGATGGCAGTGCCTTTTTCTTATCAACAAAAATGTGGAAAAAAAATCCACACACATTTAAACATATACATACTCTAAAAGGTGATTTTTAGGTGGTTTGCATCAGCAGCTGATGAAATAAAAAAATGTGTTTCCAGGATGAACCATTTGGCACTTCATAGACAAACTGCTCTGGATGATTAGCATTTTGTGAAACAAGAACAACATACAAGCCACCGGAAAGGATATTCAGAAGGAGGACGATGTGAGACTCAGCCACAAACTGAGCTTGGCTGCTGCCATGGATGTAGCTCTGCGGGAAAGAGAAAAGGGGAAAAAAGACAGATGCATTAGTTTGGTATGCTTCTTTTAAATGGGCAATTCACTCAGTTAATCAGTTGGTGAATTTTGTACAACAAAGAAATACAACTTTACAGATGCAAACAAAATAAAACCCTCTTAAACTACCGGTATTCCTTTTGCCATACTTTTTATATACTGTACTGGATTATAAGAATAGGGCGGCATGGAGGAACAGTTGGTAGAGCTGCTGTATCTCAGCGAGAAGGTTGCCAGTTCAAATCCCGGCCCAGAACCTTTCTGGGAGGAGTTTGCATGTTCTCTCCATGCATGCGTAGGCTTTCTCCAGGTACTCTGGTTTTCTCTCATAGACCAAAAACATGCGTTAGGCTGATTGTTGACTCTAAATTGTCCTTAGATGTGAGTGAGAGAGTGAATGGTTGTTTGTCTCTATGTGTCCCTGTGATGGACTTGCGCCCCGTCCTGGGTGCCCCCAGTCTCTCGCACAGTGATAGCTGGACATGGGCACAAGTGAACCACATGACCCAAAAAGGAAGAAGCGGGTAAAGATAATGGATAGATGGATGGATCCTTTATTTATTCAGGTAAATCCTATTGAGATCACATCTCTTTTTTTTTTCAATGGATGATTGGGCCTGAAGGCAGGTTTAAACATGTATGTTTTTGGACTGTAGAAAGAAACTAAGACAGCATGAGAACATGCAAACTCCACACAGAAGGACCTCAGGTCCAACTTGAACCCAGGATGTTTTCTGCTGTGACTAAGTAACGTATTGCCCCAATGATGCAAGGCCTGCCATTTAAAATTGCCCACTTTCACATGGATATTAAACTATGTTTGAACAACAGGAATGTTTTTTTTGTAAATGTCTGAGTGACCACAAATATAATGCTTTAATTTTATTTTCTGTAGCAAAAAAAACAAAACAAGTTGTAAAGCTGGTGCAATTTTACTTTTAAAACTGCACATTGTAGTGTAATGATGAATGAGTATGAGAAAACAACCCCAAACTATACAAAATAATCTTTAACACTAATTTTGTGAACTTCTTCAGCTATGAAACTAAATAATGAATCATTACATTTCCATTAGAATAACTGGCTTTGACAAAAGATAAATGTTATTTGGATGCAGCAAAAATGTTTTTCATTTTCAGGCTTTATCACACATTTTGTTTCGTCAAAATAAAGAAAAGAAAATGGTCTAAAATGTATCTGCAAAGTCTAGGATGCTGCATGGAAAATAAAAAATATGATTACCAGTATATGCATGCAGACAACTGTGAAACTTGAGGATGTGCGCAGTTCACTGCAGTAATGTGTGGACGGATATGCACTTAAGCCAAACTGTTGAGTTTACAAATACTGTATCCCAGTAAGTTAGATTTTATTCACTAAGTGAACAGCAAGGTCAGCCTGAACAACAACAAAACTCACACAGACACAGAAGAATGTACAGTATTAGCATATTTTCATGGCCCAACTCCATTTTCTTATTTTTAAAGAGGTGAATTCAAAATATATCAGAGCACAAAAAAACCCCGAAAAGTCTTAATAAACACTTAAAATTGTAGTGTTTTTTTTAATTTGCTTATTTTGTTTGTTTTTTACTCTAGAACATAAATTAAAATGTTGAGTTGTATTAAAAAATATTGTTATGGTAATTAAAAAACCGTGACAGACGTCAGCAAACTTGGAGTGGAACAGAAAGTAAAGTGAATGACTGCTGTTGAGGGAACAAAATGTTTTATTTAATTACTCTTTTATTGTCTATGATGGGCTATCACTTTATGCATGGAATAATGTATTTTCAGGAAAAACAACAACAAAAAATTCTTATATGCAAGCAGATTTCACAAAAAGCTGAAATAAAATGCAGAAGTCAGGACCCAATATGAATCTAAAAATAAGTAGGCCTGTCACGATAACATAACATTTTGCTGGGCGATTGTCTCAGAAATTATTGAAATAAACGATAATATTGTTTGAAATTTAACAAAAATTATTACCGGTAGTCAAATTTTAGAATAAATGTTGATTAGTTTGGAGTGTAGTACCTTTTTTAACCACCTGATGAAAGTATAAGACTGTATGAACCAAAGAATGGATAGTTGGGCAGCCCGTCTCTGTAGCGGTCCAAATGAGTTTTCAAATAGATTTTTTAAATTCCATTTTTGGCATATTCCAATGTGCTGGACAGAATTGTCATATGTTGGCATAATGTTATTGTGTGACAAGGCCTTAAATTATCACTCAGTTACTTAATGAGTGCTTAACAGGGAGTTCTTGAGAACAAACATATACACAGTATTTTCTGGTGTATAGGTCGCACCTGTGTATAGGTCGCACTGTCCAATTATCACCAATAGATTGGAAAAATCCCTAGATAGGTCGCACTGGTGTATAGGTCGCACCTACGTTTAGCTCTGCTGCAAATGTCTGCCACAGGAGCACACAGCAAGGCTTTTAAGAAGATTAACACTTAAAAACAATTATTTGTTTGATAAAAATTATAGCAAATATATGTCTGAGCTGAACTTTTCCTTAATAAATGAACGTAATTGTGAAATGAGCTGGATTTAAAAATTTGTTTCACCGAAAGTGATAACAAGCCATATATAGGTCGCACCTGAGTATAGGTCGCAGGCCTTGAAAAAAAAAACATAAAAAGGTGCGACCTATACACCGGAAAATACGGTACTTCATGCATGAAAAATAGGCAGTCAGTGTGTTCACAACTTTCACTGTGATGCAAGAAATATGATGGGCTGCACTTCAAGCAACTGTTTGAACAGAGACTGCTAGAGCATCAAAGTTACTGTGGCATTGACATTAATAATTTTAATGAAAGCATAGTCTGTAGCAACTTCATGTTTCAAATTGGGACTCCTACTGCATGCAATAAATACATAAATAAATAAATAAACAAACAAACAAAAAAAATATATAGTCCAACTTCAGCTACTAGTAAGGCCTATAGTAAAAAAAAAAAAATACTTAGACTAAACAACTATCAGTAACTTCACATAAACCAACTGTGAGCTACAAAAGTTTAAAAAAATGTATGACTAGAGAAATGAGGTATTCAACTAAAGTATTTGTTTTGCAAGGGCTTATGGCCCAGCCAAAGTTGAACTTATTCAAAAAGATCAACTAAAGATAGACTCCCACAGGGAAATAACTGAGTCAGGCTGCACCAGAAAGCTTTACTGATAAAAGACAAGGAAAACAAAACAAATACCCAATGTGACTGATGTCTTTCACAAAAAAATGAGAAGAGACAGAGAAACAGATGAAGAGGGACAAAGTAGAATAGAAATGAAGCAAACATAAGATTATTAGAATCTGAGTTCATGGTACACAGGGTCTGGTTTTCCACTTGACTGAGGCAGGTTTAGGGATGGAGCAATGAATAGAAGATGACAATAGAGGTGGACACATCACCTTGCTTCAGTGGAAAGAAATGAAGAATTTTTCCATTTGAAAGCAGTGCACACAGACTGAAACAGATCCTTTATAGTCAATGCAAACTTACTATTCTAGATTAGCTTTCTAGATACTTGTCAAGAGGCAGTGCCATGTAGATTGACAAGTCAAAACATATTTAGTTGAAAACAGAAAATGATTGTTTGTAAACTTTAGCTAGAACTGATTTAGACCAGGGGTGCCCACACTTTTTCCAGCATGCGAGCTCCTTCTAAAATGACCAAGTTAAAGTGATCTACCAACTACTGTATAAGGCTCCGTTTACAAAAAAACGACCTCGGGAAACGTTAGTATTTTTTCAATGTTTATTAAAGGTGCTATATGTAACTTTTCTATAAAAATATATTTTTAACATATTTCTTCACTCTGTCACTATCTCCTGACAGACTGATGTTAGACAGGTAATCTCTGAAAAAAACTATAGTCGTCTGGCTTCTCCAGGTGGTACTAAAAGCATTTCTAAAAACCCACAGTGATCTACCATTAACCAGCCAATAAAAACAGAGTTTTTAACCAGCCAATAAAAACAGAGCTTCTCATGCCCCTAACCCACGCCCCCGCCTGTCCCAGCCGGCAGCGCGCATCTGCGCATGTTCGTTCAAAGGATTGCAAAGCGATGCAGGACTGTTTTGTATGTGACACAAATGTATTAAATTCCCCTTCTTCATCCCTGATCTGGACTTTTCTTTTGTTTTTTGCCAAAAGTCAAGTGATCGCTTCCTCCTCCGCTGACTCCATGACTGAAATGATGAGGAAATGAATGAATTTGTCACGAGCGAATTAAACTCGGGTTCAACGTGGCTGCGCGAGGCTCTGCAGATTTCCTGGTGTTCTGGTGTGCTGGACCAGCGCTCCATGTTTTTATTTTATTTTTTAGAACGTTTTATTAATATATAAACACAGAACATTGCAGCGGCTGCAGCTTGTGCCTTTTTTCCCCACCCGACCTGTCAATCAATTCAGTACGCGCGTAGAGCGGCATTTGGCCCAAAGCAGAGCTGTACTACGGCCTTTAGCAACATTCCTGCTTGACAAGTAAGTGTCTTTGCTTGAATCATTTTTTACTCTTGGCGAAGCAGGTCACTTCTCTGCTCCTCTCTTGCCCTAAAGTTTTCCTCCTCCCTACTTTTGCACTTTTGTCTCGTCTGCAACTCTTCAGTGCTCACTCGAAGCAATTAGGAACATGGATTTAATTGCGTGGGCTGTCTCCTCTATCGATAATTTTTTTTCCACGAAGCACTTCGGACCAGGAGAACCGACGTGCCCCCTCGACACGCATGCGGCCGGATATATCATGGACTTGTGGGGCGAGTGGAAGATGATGTGTCTGACCGTTCTTTCAGTCGAGGACGTGGAAGATCTGTGGATAATTGGATTTATGGTAGCAGGTGCGCTGCTCTTTGGCTTATGCGGGGGCTTCTGCTACTGGAAACTAAGGAAGACTTCCGCGGCGATCAACGCGCTGTCGAAACTTCCTGCTCAGAACGACTCTTTGATCCGAGCTGTGACCTCAATGAACCAGCTGTTGTTCGAGCTGAATCGCACGATGGGAACAGTCGTGGACGACCGCAGACCTGCGATGCGGTTTGGGACTTGTTTACAGCCGAGCGGGCTACATCAGGGAGGAGAGGGAGACCTGTAGCTTGGGTTGAATGAAAGCTCACATAATTCGGACGAATTGGACTCAGACGACACCTGGACTCAAGGCTAACAGTCAGAGTACACTGTAGCCTGCCCTGTAAAATAAATAAATCAACTAATCTAATCGGGACACCCCAAGCATCCTTGAACAAAGGTTGACTGCAAACCTCTCCTGGAGTCTGAAGTTGTTGGAAGAACTAGTGCCCCCCGAGAGCTCTCTGTGTGCATTCAGATGAGCGGCTGAACCCATCTGCAGAATTGTGCTCTATCTGGACGATTGCTCACAGACTTATCTCCCTGCTCCGCCACCAAAATGCAACATGTGCTTTGTCTTATCTTGTGCTTGAGCTGGTAGAGTTTTTTGACTTTATCATAGAATGTCCTAAGACAAAATGTGATAGATTCTTTTTTGAATACCAATGATTATCCTATTGTAACCTTCCTTTTTTTCCATATCTGATTGTTTGGCGGCGCAGATTAATTTCTGCTGCGGCTTTCGTGCGTACGTCCCTCTTAAGGATGGTACGTGCGCCAATTACAATGTTTTGTACCCCGGTACAATCGACGATGCCAATAAAGATATATTCTATTCTATTCTATTAAAACTACCGTATTTGTCGGTATATAATACGCAGTTTTTTTTTTGCTAATTTGAATGTCCTACGTATTATACACCGAAGCGTATTATCTATGGATTTTCTCCCATATTTTTAGACCCATTTTTCGCTCTGATTTACCGTTTTTCATTTTGGGCAAAAATGGTGCAGTACCAGTTTCGGCCGCTATGGGCGCTATGGGCAGCAGCAGAGGACTCAGAGAGCGAAGAGGAAGAGGAGGGCCACTTCCAGACCGTTTCTAGCTCATGTGTCCGAAAAAAGCCTCCTCTGGTCGGACTGACTCTGTCGCTGCCCGCCCCCTGCTCTGGATGTAGCTGCATTTAGCTGTGAGGTTCGCTGTTTTTGTTAGCAAGATACCGTAACTCATAAACCACACCGCAGATTTTTAAATCCAGCTGATTTCACATTTGGTTAAGCTCAGGAGCCCGTGTGCTATAAAGTCAGCTAAGAAATATATTTTTTAAGCGTTTATTTAGCTAAATTTAAAGAAATAAAGCGTCCGACCCGCGTGCATGCAAATCGGCAAACTACTTTTTAAAATCCAGCTCAGACCAGCTGATTTCACATTTGGTTAAGCTCAGGAGCCCGTGTGCTATAAAGTCAGCTAAGAAATATATTTTTTAAGCGTTTATTTAGCTAAATTTAAAGAAAGAAAGCGTCCGACCCGCGTGCATGCAAATCGGCAAACTACTTTTTTAAATCCAGCTCAGACCAGCTGATTTCACATTTGGTTAAGCTCAGGAGCCCGTGTGCTATAATGTCAGCTAATAAATATATTTTTTCTCGCAAAGAAATAATTGTTTTTACCGTGTTTTGTTGTAAATTCCTTCGGTGCTCGCCCGCTTCTGTGGCCGCCATTTTAAGCAGGGCAAACGAGGCGCTGACGCGTCGCGTAGCGGTGACGCATAATAGATGCGTATTAAACACCGAAGCGTATTATGTACAGTTTTTTTCTGGTTTATTGGCAATAATTGGTCAAAGCGTATTATATACAGGAGCGTATAATACACCAACGAATACGGTANGCATGCAAATCGGCAAACTATTTTTAAAATCCAGCTCAGACCAGCTGATTTCACATTTGGTTAAGCTCAGGAGCCCGTGTGCTATAAAGTCAGCTAAGAAATATATTTTTTAAGCGTTTATTTAGCTAAATTTAAAGAAAGAAAGCGTCCGACCGCGTGCATGCAAATCGGCAAACTACTTTTTAAAATCCAGCTCAGACCAGCTGATTTCACATTTGGTTAAGCTCAGGAGCCCGTGTGCTATAATGTCAGCTAATAAATATATTTTTTCTCGCAAAGAAATAATTGTTTTTACCGTGTTTTGTTGTAAATTCCTTCGGTGCTCGCCCGCTTCTGTGGCCGCCATTTTAAGCAGGGCAAATGAGGCGCTGACGCGTCGCGTAGCGGTGACGCATAATAGATGCGTATTAAAGACCGAAGCATATTATGTACGTTTTTTTCTGGTTTATTGGCAATAATTGGACAAAGCGTATTATACACAGGAGCGTATAATACACCGACGAATACGGTAAACAATAAAGATAACGAAAGTTACAGTATCACATGCACGTTCACGAGACAGGACATGCAGTGGAGGCGGAGCTATGGAGGCTGGTTTGCAGTTCAGCCGAGAGCAAGGGGGAGGGACCAGAAACGTGTCTCTGTTCAAAATTTTTCTAAGTTCCAGCGTGTTCCAGAAACTATATATAGCACCTTTAAGGGTATAAGCAAAAAATAAGTTTTTTTTTTTTATATGAAAACTCAGTCAGGTTGCCAGAAAAGAAATTATGAACTATAGTACTGTGGCTTTAAAATTATAGTATTTTGACCTAAACTGTCATTTGTGCTGAGTAAATATATTCTAAGACGAGGTGTGTGCTGTTTGTTGAACATGTGCACAAAAGAGGAGGGGGTAAAAAAGACATTTTAAATTTATCTGGCAACCCTAATGCCAGGCTAAGCTGCATTTGTTGCGCATGCAGTGTCTGCATGACAGTTAGGTCCAAACTGGTGAATACACTAACATCTCCTTTGACCCTGGATTTTAGTATTTTGCTCCTACATGCTGAAAAAGGGTGGGTAGCACAAAACACTCTGCTCTCTGCCATTTATTATAACTGTTGTTAGTGCAGACACACTTTTGACCGCTGCTGCCAGTAGCACGCATGTGTGACTTCACTTGCGGAGCATTTCACGCCTCCATGGGGGTTCCCCTCGAAAATCTCCACTCTGAGACCTGAATTCAGAAACCTTTGATTTCAGAGAGAAAACGGGCTGTCGTGTAAATGAACGTCCGAACCGCAGCATTTACAAACGAGGTCTCAGACTGGCTGCTCTGTATGTCAGTCAAGTGAAAAATTT
>JBBPBX010082242.1:0-15776 GCA_038048925.1 Garcialebias charrua | reverse complement strand
ATTTTTCATGGTGGTGTAAACTTGGTCCAGTGTGTTGTTTCCTCTTGTTGCAAAGTTTATGTTTCTGTATGTTTTTATAAATACACTCTTTAAATCTACTTGGTTGAAATCACCAGCCGTGATGAGAAAAGCATCAGGATGGGCTGTTTGTTGCTCACTGATGTGCAGATATAGTTCATTTAGTGCCTCACCTCTAACTTTGCTGTTGGAGCTTGGAGGAATATATACAGCAACAATCATAACAGCTGTAAATTCCCTCGGTAAATAGAACGGTCTGCATTTAATAGTCATGAACTCCACTAAAGGTGAGCAGTTTTGTAGACCACCGCAGCATCCAGGCACCATGCTTTGTTGATGTAAACACACAGCCCCCCTCCGCATGTCTTACCTCCCTCGATGAGAGCACGGTCCGCCCTGTAGCATGTTAGCTGCTCCAGTTGAACAGCATGGTCCGGAACGTTGTTGTTAAGCCACGTTTCCATGAATACAAACACACAACAGTCTCTCACAGTCTTTTGTATCGTTCGTAGCAGGCGTATATAATCCAGTTTATTGTCCAAGGAGCGCACGTTAGCCAAAACCATGGATGGAATAGCCGGCTTGTGTGGGCTAGCTGCTAGCCTAGCTCCGATACCTCTGCGCTTACCCCGCTTCTGCTTCCTGTCACGCCGCTTGTGGCGCTTCCACTGTGGGCGCGATGAAGGGAGGCTCGGTGCTGGCTTATAGAGCAGGTCGCAGGCACGTAGCTTCTCCTGGAGCTCGTTGTTTATTTCCAAATGAGCGGTTTTTCCGACATCAAGCAGGACCTCACGGCTGTACTTGCGTTCTTGAACACGTAGACATGACGGAGACGTGATGGCACATTGCGGCATGCAGGACAAGACAGACAAAACAGACGAAAGCACCGTGTTGTCGGGAGAGAGAGAAGCCGCTGCGGGTGCTCGCGCCGCCATCTTGGTAACATCATGTTCCTGTTTTTAGTTTTCTACATTGCTTTATGATCTGGCTGGTTTTTTGCTACTTTTCCTCTTGATTGTCCTTTTTAGTTGCTTTTGTTTTGATTTGTTAAAAAAAAGAAATGTAAATTTGCACGTCTCTTTTATGATTGTCCACTGTTGTCATCATCTCTTTGTTAAAACCAGGTCTCTCTTGTAAATGAGTCCCAGAGGCTCAATGGGATTAACCTGTAGAAATAATGTTTGAATGAATGTGATGTGAATGACAATAACAACACCTTGACCTTGACCTTGACAGAGTTCTGGGTGGTCTCTTCAAGTTCACATTTTCAGCCACGTTCTTCTTCATTCCTCATCTGTAGGTAGGAGATGGAAACTATAGCTCTTTTCATATGAACTCGTTTTGTTCTGGGTCCGTGTTCAAACTCTGTTGTTGTAGTCACTCATGTAGATTATTATTATATTACTGAGCATGCATCAGGACAACTGATGTAGAGTGGTCTGATTGTTCTGCAGCCGTGAACACAACAGGTACCTGAACGCAGCACAGCTATATTAGTAAACTTTATGGCTGTTAACTAAATGTGAACAAAACAAAAACAGAGTTTCATCTAATCATCTGAATCCAAATTACTTTCAAATAAACTGCGCTCCGTGCTCCGCTACCATGGTTAGCCAGCGCTGACTGCTACTTCCTGTCTGACAGGAAGTTGTACCAGAATTGTTTAGACAGGTCCCTCTTGTAAACGAGTCCTCGTGGCTCAATGAGACTAGTCTGTATAAAAAAGGTTGAATGAATACAATAGAGCCCCCAGAAATAAGGTGGATAAGTGACTCTCATCTGATTTTTTAATGACGATCTGAATGTGACTAACTTTTTTTTCCCCTTTTAAATCTGACCCAGTATTTTTCATATGAGGTGACATATTCAATATGCTTCAAGTGACCACAGTCTGAATGACTTTTCCGTCAGTGAGTTAGGAGTATGTGGATCGATCAAAGTATTTGTACCACTGATACCAGTGTCACTGAGTTTCAAGCTTAGAATCAGCATGTCTTCAGCTACAGAAGTCCAGCTGCTTAGTTTTTATTCTTTTCAATCTGCCACGTCTTTAGGTGACTGAGAATTTACAATGAAATACAATGCCAGCGTTGACCTTATTGATACTAACGTGATAGGATCAATACTTGTACTGAAAGTCAAGCAAAACTTGTTGCTCCCATTCCAAAAATACAAAGCTGCACAAGAGCAGCTGGAAAGAGGTACAATCAGTTGTAAACATGGTTGTTGGGGCTTCTTTTTGAAAGACGGATCAGAAGCTTTTCCCTCTTTTCTCCGTCGGTGGCCGAACGTTGACCCTCACACTGATCAAGACATGGCTTTCACTAAGGGAGGAGAAAGAAAGAAAGACACTCAAAGCCTCCGGCCTTTCATTTCACTGCACACATACAGTAACTTCCTACTGCCTGAGTGCACATGTGGATAGTGCACACACACACACACACACACACACACGCACGCACGCACACACACACACACACACACACAACGATCCAGACTTGACTTTTTGTGTTTTTTAATCCAAACATGGGATTCAAACGTTCCAGAAGCAGAGGTTCTCTAGGTTCATTCATGAATTAACAATTTCTACAATGTTTTTGTCAGGTGTGCTTGCTTATAGTTTTATTTCTAATCTGATCAGACACTAAAGTGATAGTTGAGATATTTTCTAAAGGGCTTCTGTGGAAAGGACATGAAAAATGAACAGACTACTGTACTTTGCTCTTCTGTTTTGTTGTCCGTCTGGTCATGCTCAAAATAAGAGGGATCAGTCATCTGTTAAGAAGAGGAGCTGGGTGCAGGCCTCCGGACACAACAGCTGGCTGCTGCCAGCTGTGGGAGACGTCCTCTCGGGACCCGCCTCCAGATCCACATCCCTGTCCCCCAGTTCTGATCTCCCTCAGAAGTGACGACTCACACTAAATAAATCAAGGAAACGTTAATTAAGTTTTATCAATTGTATTAAAGTAAAGTCAGGAAAAGGTTACAGTTACAGCTGGCTCTCTGATATGATCAACATCTGGAAGAGAGGGCTGGGTCTGCCGTGTCATTACAGATTTATAGGCCTAGACTCCGCCCTTCACAGAACGGGAGCTCTTCCTGTCACATGCATGAGGGGGCGTGACTAAGTGTGATCTCAACAGATCTCATGTGGATTGATGTATGAGGAAAATATGAGACGGTGCTTCAAAGCCTTTCTACGTGATGTGGCAAGCAAAATAAACTCTATTCTATTATTGAATCTATGGGAGACTCTTTAGAGCTGCTGGTCCAGTTGAACCCAGTCAGAACCGGGTCATGATTTCATGACAGTCCATCTCTGAGCAGATCAAAACCTCAGGACCAGTCTACATAAATATCTAACACATCATTGTTATGTGACCAGGTATATTCCTTCAAAGCTTTTATTTTGGTAATTTTTCCACATGGCGTGTCAAGTAAGGCTTGTGGGTCTTTGTCCCCAAGTGTCATCTTGCTGACAATATATAAATATAATCTAGCTTTTCATAAAAATGAAGCTTTTATCCATCCAGCTCACACTAAACCAGATCAGTGTTGTACAAGAAAAATCTAAAAAAGCTAAGTCTGGTCCTCTGGACATTCACAAAACAAAACAAAACAAAAAAAAGTAGAAACGTTTCGTCTTTTGTCTGAAAGACTTCCTCAGTCTGAGATGCTGTATTCAGCTCAGTCTTATAAATAGCACCTTCTCACAGTGAATCAACCAGATGGCTGATGACAGTCGAAACCAGCTGCTCACATGATCAAGGAGGACCATCAGCCTAACGATGGATCATTAGCACCCTGATGGTTGTTTGCTATTCACAGAGGGCTGAGTGATACTAGCAGTAGCCGTGTTTCCACCTATTTTCAATTCGAATTTTGTGCGAATTTTTGAAATTTCTCAAAAATGTAAATAAAAATAAATGCGAATCAGAAGTGTTTCTATCAACTGGCTTAAAAGCGCATCTACCAAGCCACGCACAGCGTCATTACGTCAGACGTCAGCGTTACGCACGTCTACAGTAAACAGGAAGTAGCGGTTGAAAACAGAACCCGACCACACATCTCGTCAAAATGGAGAGAATATTTCAGGTACGTGTTGCTATCGGGCAAGTTGTATTTATTCTGTCATGCCAACTAGTTTTAGCGATGTTACATGTTGTCCGGAGACGAAGTCACGTGACGTGAATGTTCGCTACGTCAGAACTGAGTCGGCAAATCTGTTTCCATCTGTCGTTTTGCGCATCAGCTCTGATTCGAAGAACCCAAAAACCACCTCAAGCGAGCGTATCAACTTTTTTGCGAATTAGAGGAAGTTAATTCGAATCGTGCCGTTTCCATTCACCTTTTCTGATGCGATACTTCAAAATGCGCATCAAGAAACCTTGATGGAAACACGGCTAATAACAGCATTGTAAGAGGGGGACAGTTGAACCCGGAGGCCTCCACCTCTGTTTAATGATGGACGGTTTCTTTTCACAAAGATGGCCTCCTTTACTCCTCTCTCAAACCATTGTTCCTCTCTATCAAGGATGTGAACATCTTCATCCCTGAAAGAGTGACCTCTGACCTGGAGATGAGTGTAGACCACAGAGTCCTGACCTGATGATGTTGATCTTCTGTGCTGGTCCATCCTTTTGGCCAGTGGCTGTTTAGTTTCCCCGATGTAAGACTGATCACCCTCCTGACACTGAACAACATACACAATATTACTCTGTTTGTGCCGGGGGACTGGATCTTTGGGATGAACCAGTCTTTAATGTATTTTATGGTTTAAAAGCCACTGGGAGCATGCATCAGGAGATCTTCAGAGAAGTTTTGTTTCTTTTCATAATCTCAAAAACACTCATTAGAAAGCTTTAAACTTTAAATGTTTTCCTTGATTTTATAGAATTTGTTTTGTTTTTACAAAGAAAAAATGATGCAATAAAAGGTCCTGTCTGTTCAGACTTTTTGAAAAGGACTCCACAAAGAGCATATGCAAACGTGAGGATGATCTCACTAAAACTAGCTCCAGGCCAAAAAATAATAATTTTGCTCTAAATTGTAAAAAGAGACGAGAAAAATGAAAGAGAGGCAAGAGAGGAGAAGAGAGGTGGGGGTTGGGGTAGATCAGTAGCAGGCGCGACGATGAGAAAAGAGGGTTTGGGCTCAGTGGGATTAGTGCACAGTGCAGTGAGGGGGAGACAGGAATACAGAAAGACAGAGACGTGTTGACAGCATCACTTCTTTTTTACTGGATGAGAAAAACAAAGAGACATCCTGCTGTTTGATTTACACCAAATTTGTATTATTATTATATCTATGATGTTAAATCAAACTGTTGAAAACAAAGGGTTTTATCTTGTTTGACTAAAAATAGGAAAATCCTAAAATTCCTACCCCGGCCTGTCAAATGCAGCCGTCATCAGACTCCAGTGTGAAGCTTCACACTAAAGACATGACAACAAACACAGAATACTGTTTGCACAAGTACATGTGATGCTGCATGTCAGTGTGTGTAGATCACGTCTGAAGTTACTGTTCAATCAGAAGCAACAAAGTAACTGCCATGCTGCTTTCATGCAGTGTTTCCATGTGATCTTGTTGCTTTTTGCCTACTCCGGAGCAGAACTGTACTTACCATACCACGCCTTATCACTTTAAAGAAAAAGCACTTTAAAACAGCAACCAGGCCAAATAAAGTGTTGTACATCAACACAAGCAAGCAGAGGACATGGGATAAAATACACAAAAAAACAGAGGTAGAGAATGAACAAGAGCAAACAATTTGAACAATTATATCAATAACAACAACAAGGATAAAACCAAATTTTTGAAACGAGACTTAAAAGTAGGGATGGGGTTTGCCTAATGTTCAAATCATTCCAGTTTTTTTTTTCATTCAACGTTTATTTAGGCAGGTTAATCTCATTGAGCCTCGAGGACTCATTAACAAGAGAGACCTGTCTACAAACTAAAGAATGATGACAACAGCAACAGTAGAGTTTCCTTGAACAATCAACAATAGACAAACATAAGAGAGAAATACAGATTTTTTTAAACAAAAAGTCAAAGTCAACTTTATTGTCAGAACTGCAATATGTACAGGACATACACAGGATTGAAATTGCGTTTCTCTCTCAGTCCCTCGGTGCAACAGTAACCATTTAAACACTAAACAATTAATAAACAAGCATAAAATGAAATAATAAAAGTTTAGTACTGTCCTGAGTTTTTTGCATAGTAGTTTTTCATAGTAGTATAAAAGTATAAAAAGTTTCACCAACACCAAAACACCAACATTTAATAAACATAATCATAAAATGAAATAGAGTGTAATACTGTCCCGAAGTATAAAGTATAAAAAGTATATCTATAAAATAAATGAAGGTTCTGGCATTTGACATTTGTAAAGAGTGACAAAGCAGCATATGGGGTTAATGTACACAGTATATGTATGAGGTAGTTGATATTGGTATAGGAGCAAAGTGGCATTATGCAATAAGGCTAGTAAAAAGAATATATACTGTATATCAGCAGTAGTGTAGATATAAAAAGTCTAGATGTAAACAGTAGTAATAAATGTAAACCGTATTAATTCATTCAACCTTTATTTATACAGGCTAGCCTCGTTGAGTCACGGGGACTCATTTACAAGAGGGACCTGTCTCACTCACACCAAACAACCATCCACTCTCACACTCACACCTAGGGTCAATTTAGAGTCACCAATCAGCCTAACAAGCATGTTTTTTGGTCTGTGGGAGGAAACCGGAGTACCCGGAGGAAACCCACGCATGCACGGGGAGAACATGCAAACTCCACCCAGAAAGGCCCCGGACCGGGATTTGAACCGGCAACCTTCTCGCTGAGAGGCAGCAGCTCTACCAGTTGTGCCACCGTGCTGCCCAATAAATAAATGTAAACAGTGAATGTAAACAGTAGTAATAAATGTAAACAGTAGTAATAAATGTAAACAGTATTAATAAATGTAAACAGTGAATGTAAACAGTAGTATGACTATAGGCAGTAATGTAATACAAACATTAGTGCAAATATGAGAAGTAGTGCAAACTGAATGAGCACATGACCGAGAGTTTAGTGAATAACCCGTTTGATGACACAGAGTCCAGTGTTAAAATCTTTGTGTTGTGTGGTAATGTGTGAGAAAGTTTTTTGTGTTAAGGCAGTTCAAATGGGAGGGGAGGCAGAGCAGGCAGAGTGTTTAGCATTCTGACTGCCTGATGAACAGAGCTGTCTCTCAGTCTGCTGGTTCGAGCCTGGAGACTCCTCAGTCTCCTCCCTGATGGCAGCAGTCTGAAGCAGCTGTGTAGTGGGTGTGTGGGATCACCTGCCATGCAGAGGGCTTTCCGAGTGAGGCGGTTGCTGTGTAAGTCCTGCAGTGAGGGGAAGGAGGTGCCGACGATCTTCTCAGCTGCTCTCACGATGCGCTGGAGGCTCTTGCGGCAGGATGCAGTGCATGCACCAAACCACACAGTGATGCAGCTGGTCAGGACACTTTCTATGGCACCCCTGTAGAAGGTGCACATGATGGGGGTTGAAGCTCCAGCCCTTTTCAGCTTGCGGAGAAAGTAGAGACGCTGGTGAGCCTTCTTGGCCAGTGCTGCAGTGTTCCTGCTCCAGGACAGGTCCTTTGAGACGTGCACTCCCAGGAACTTGGTGCTGTCTACTCTCTCCACTGCGGTGCTGTTGATGGTCAGAGGGGCATGTTGGGCATCCCTCTTCCTGAAGTCCACAACAATCTCCTTTGTCTTCTCCACGTTGAGAGTGAGATTGTTGTGTCCGCACCACAAGGCCAAGCGGCTCACCTCGTTCCTGTAGTCCGTCTCATCGTTGTTGCTGATGAGACCTACCACTGTTGTGTCGTCCGCAAACTTGATGAAGTGGTTGGAGCTGTACGATGGTGTGCAGTCGTGTGTTAGCAGGGTGAATAGAAGGGGACTCAGCACACATCCTTGTGGGGCTCCTGTATTAATAATAATAATAATAATGAATTCAATTTATAACGCACTTTTTATTAGTGAAAATCTCAAAGCGCTACACACATTGAATGCTACACACATTCATACACCGGTAGCGGCAGACTACTATGCAAGGTGCTTTCCAGTCCTACCGGGAGAAACTCGGGGTTAAGTGTCTTGCCCAAGGACACAACAACACATGGTGTGGGGAACCGGGATTCGAACCGCCAACCTTCCGATCGGGGGATGACTGCCATTACCACTACGCCACGGCCGCCCGTATTCAATGTGATGATGCTAGATGTGTTACTCCCGATCCGTACTGTCTGTGGTCTCCCGGTCAGGAAGTCTAGCAGCCAGTTACACATTGAGGTGTTCAGCCCCAGACTGTCCAGTTTATGGATGAGCTGTTGGGGGATGATGGTGTTGAATGCCGAGCTGAAGTCGATGAACAGCATTCTAACATAAGAGTCCTTCGTGTCCAGATGTGTGAGAGCTGTGTGGAGGGCAGAGGAGATGGCATCGTCGGTTGAGCGATTAGGTCGGTATGCAAATTGGAAGGGATCCAGGGAGGCAGGGAGGACAGATGTGATGCTTTTCATGACTAGCCGTTCAAAGCACTTCATCAGGATGGGGGTGAGTGCTACTGGGCGATAGTCATTGAGGCATGCGGGCGTTGCCTTCTTTGGGACAGGGATGATGGTGGTGGCTTTGAAACAGGTGGGGACGATGGCCTGGCTCAGTGAGATGTTAAAGATGTCCGTGAAGACCGCTGCGAGTTCCCCTGCACAGTCCTTCAGCACACGACCAGGTATGTTGTCAGGACCAGAGGCCTTCCGGGCGTTAATCTTGATGAATGATCGCCTTACGCTGTCTGAGGACAGCGCCAGCACCTGGCCATCAGGAGAGGGGGGGAGTTTATGTGCAGGTGTGCTGTTACTTGCCTCAAACCGAGCAAAGAACTCATTCAGTTCATTCAGCGTAGAGGTTGAGCTGTCACAGGTCTGGGGGGGGTGGTTTGTAGTTTGTGATGGTCTGTATTCCCTGCCACAGACTGCGTGTATCCTTGCTGTCCTTGAAACGGTGAGCTATTTTCCTGGAATACTGCTCCTTGGCCTCTCTGATGCCCTGGGCCAGGTTCTTTCTGGCTGCCTTCAGGCCCACCTGATCTCCCGCTTTGAAGGCAGCATTCCTGGCTTTCAGGAGTCTGTAAACCTCAGCTGTCAGCCATGGCTTCTGATTAGCCCGAACAGTGATGGTTTTGAGGTTGGTAACATCATCAATGCACTTGGTGATGTATGAACATACAGTGTCTGAGTACTCCTGGAGACATGTGTTGTTGTTTGTGGTAGCAGCTTCTTTGAACATACCCCAATCTGTGGTGTCAAAACAGTCCTGGAGTGCCTCTGAAGACCCCTCTGGCCACACTCGTATCTGCTTGCGGACTGGTTTTGTGACTTTCACCAGCGGCCTGTATGCTGGCTTTAGCATAACACAGATATGGTCAGAAGCACCAATGTGGGGGAGGGGGATGGCTCTGTAGGAATTTTTCATGGTGGTGTAAACCTGGTCCAGGGTGTTGTTTCCTCTTGTTGCAAAGTTTATGTTTCTGTATGTTTTTGGAAATACTGTACACTCTTTAAATCTGCTTGGTTGAAATCTCCAGCTATGAGGAGAAATGCATCAGGTTGGGCTGTTTGCTGCTCACTGATGTGCAGATATAGTTCATATATATATTTACATATAGTAAACAAGTTAAAACAAAGATAGCAAAGTAGCAAAATATTATAAGGTAGATGTAGAAAATCCAAAAAAGGAACATGTCTGCATTAGTTTTTGCCAGGATTCCAACATATTTATAAAACCACTTATAGAGGTCAAGGTCAAGAGCTTCAGATCTTTTTGTAAGATATTCCAGGAAACAGGAGCAGAGTAGGAGAAGGTCCTTTTGTCTAGTTCAGTCCTCACTGACGGAACACTGCAGGTAATCATGTCCTGAGAGCGCACGCTGTAGCTGCACTCACACAGAGACATGTAAGAGGCAGCACGGTGGCACAACTGGTAGAGCTGCTGCCTCTCAGCGAGCAGGTCCCCGGTTCAAATCCCGGTCCGGGGGCCTTTCTGGGTGGAGTTTGCATGTTCTCTCCGTGCATGCGTGGGTTTTCTCCGGGTGCTCCGGTTTCCTCCCACAGTCCAAAAACATGCATGTTAGGCTGATTGGTGACTCTAAATTGACCCTGGGTGTGAGTGAAACGGGTCCCTCTTGTAAATGAGTCCCCGTGGCTCAACGAGGATAGCCTGTATAAATAAAGGTTGAATGAAAAAAGAGGAGATGTATGAAGGCAGCAGACCAAGAAGTTATTTAAAGATGAAAATGTACCAGTGGAAGAGTCTGTGTGAAGTTAATGATGTCCAGTTAACCAGTGAATACAGGGTGCAGTGGTGGGTACGATAATCACAACCAGTTATGAATCTTAGTGCACCATGATAGACAACATCCAACATCTGCAGGATGCACCATGATAGACAACATCCAACATCTGCAGGATGCACCATGATAGACAACATCCAACATCTGCAGGATGCACCATGATAGACAACATCCAACATCTGCAGGATGCACCATGATAGACAACATCCAACATCTGCAGGATGCACCATGATAGACAACATCCAACATCTGCAGGATGCACCATGATAGACAACATCCAACATCTGCAGGATGCACCATGATAGACAACATCCAACATCTGCAGGATGCACCATGATAGACAACATCCAACATCTGCAGGATGCACCATGATAGACAACATCCAACATCTGCAGGTGCTTGTAGGAGCGTTCATGTAGAGAATGTCACCGTAATCAATGGAGGGAAGGAAAGTCACAGATACAAGGTGTTTCCTAACATTCAGTGATAGACATGATCTGTTTCTGAAAAAGAAACCCAGTTTAACTTTCAGTTTCTTTACTAGGTTTTCCACGTGGAGTTTAAAAGAGAGATGTGAATCGATCAGGATACCCAGATATTTATAGGAATCAACAAACTCAATAGGGACACCATTTGAAGATAAAATCAGAGGAAGATCTGCTGGGACCGACTTCCTATTTGAAAAAAACATCCCTTTTGTTTTATCAGCATTTAGGACAAGTTTGAGACGGAACAAATCTGACTGGATGATGTCAAAAGCAGATTGCAGTAACTGGAAAGCCTTAGCTACTGTTTTAGCTCGGCAGTAAACAACTGTATCATCAGCATAGAAATGTAAGGATGCATCAGGGATGCAGTGACCTACATTAGCTATGTAGATTGTAAAGAGAGTTGGTCCTAAAACTGAGCCTTGTGGTACACCATTTTTGACTGTTAAATAGCTGGAAGTAGTACCGTTATGTTGAACACATTGCCTCCGATTGAAAGATAGTTAGAAAACCAACTGATGGTGTGATCAGAGAAACCGATTTCTGAGAGCTTATGACACAAGATGTTATGATCCACAGTGTCAAAAGCTTTAGACAGATCTAAGAAAAGTGCAGCACAATAATCCTTAGCATCCAATGCTTCAACAACATCATTCAGAACCTTCAGAGAAGCAGTTGTTGTGCTGTGTTTTTTCCTGAAACCAGATTGATGGAGAGGTAAGATGTTAAATGAGTCCAGATAATTTTTGATCTGAGAGTTTATCAGTTTTTCTAGAACCTTGGCTAAGATGCAGAGTTTAGAGATCGGTCGATAATTGTTCAGTGAGGTGGGGTCACCTCCCTTCAGCAAAGGAAGAACAAAGGCTGTTTTCCAAGCATCCGGAATGGTGTTTTGGCTTATGGACAGATTAAAGATGTGGGTCACAGGGACTGTGATGATATGAGCAGCCAGCCTTAAAGGAGACCACATATAGGTATTTAAAATTTTTATGTTATGTCTGTGTGCTATCTTGACAATATTAATTCATTTTAATACACAAAATAATTCTTAGATAATTAATTATACCCTTTTTAATTCTGCCATTTTTAACTTTCGTTTTGAACGACCGGTTTCTTGAAGTTCACACCCTTCAACAATCTGTTTACGCCCTCTGTAACAGCCAGTATCTGTAATGTGTTGTTTTAAAATTAGCTCTTTTTTTATTACTCATTTGACTTACTGTTAAGGCCGAGATACACTGAAGCAGACTCCGTATACGCGCGTATACGCGCATATTTTGTGCGTATGTTTTTGCTGCTTTACTTCAAGAAACTATCAGCTTTCAAACGCTCTCGTTCTCCTTGTTGTAATATGAGCAGCAGCACACGGAAGGGACTCAACTGAGCTCGCTGATTGGTCACTTTGACACGCCTACTGAAATGATTGACAGATTTCAGTCAGCTCAAAGTGAAACCTATCATGAGCAGCTCGCTGAAGACCGCTGCGGTGTTCTGATGCGGTGTTTCTACT
This sequence comes from Garcialebias charrua, assembly GCA_038048925.1. NCBI lineage: Eukaryota > Metazoa > Chordata > Actinopteri > Cyprinodontiformes > Rivulidae > Garcialebias > Garcialebias charrua. The sequence goes on along the minus strand of JBBPBX010082242.1, from coordinate 3,362 downwards.
ATATATGTTATAAAAAGTTCTCTCAGAAATAAAAATAATAACAGGGAGTGCTTTTCCTGCAGCACACAGCCCACCAGGGAATATATAAAACATTGCGCACCCAGGTAGGACCTGAATTCATTCATTTCATTCATCGAGTGAACGGAGGAAGAAGCGGTTACTTGACTTTAGGCAAAAAAACAAAAGAAAAGGCCCGATCAGCGATAAAAAAGAGGAATTTATTTAATTTGTGTAACATACAAAACAGTCCGGCGCCGGGGAAGTTTAGGTCAGACACCGCGCATCGCGTATGCGCATCGCGTATGCGCATCGCGTATGCGTAGTAAAAAAATACTTTTGCGCGTACTTGCCCTGAGGGGCTACGCGGGGCTACGCTTTTGCCACAGCGTACGTACGCTGCGTATTGGCGTATCGTGAGGACGCTCGAGTGTATCTCGCCCTTCAGTGTTAGCTTAAGATAACATACCGAAACCCGTCCGAGCGCGCCGCAATTAGCTGCTCCTTTTAGCATGAGACCACCTGAATACGATGCTAATGTTAGCTTGTTCCTCTTCCGGTGTTCGCCAGCTCCGCTCGTTGCACGCGGAGATTTTGGGAGTTATCGCTGTTCCAGTCAAGACAACACAAAGTTCACCAAGTGTCTCCCGTAAATTAATCCGTAAGGAGAAGGTCCTCGCTGCTGCGAGGCTGCTGCGAGGCTGCAGCGAGGCTGTACAGTTGAAGCTCCGCTCCATCGCGCCAGAAGAGGGTCCCGTTGCCGCCGGTCCCTACGCCGGGGGTCCGCTCGTTTAATTTTTGCCGGCTGCGCGTTGGGAGCGATCGCAAATACACTAAAAATTGAACTAAAACATAAAAATAACAATTATACTTTATTTATAAAGCCATTTAAAAAAACCACAGCTGCAACAAAGTGCTGTACACATGAAATTAAGAACATATAAACAAAAGATGAGATGAAATCATGAAAAACAACAGTCATGTGTTTAATACAGAAGTGGGTTGAGCCTAACCAGGGGTTGCTAGGTGAGGGGCTGGACTCAGGTTTGAGGTGGTTGGCTGCGGTTTGTGACGTCACAAACCGCAGGAAGTGGGAAACGAAGTGTATTTATCAAAGATAAATAAATCTACTTAGAGTAAATAAACCACTGGGTGCATTTTTTTGGCCTTAGGACTGTTTTTTTATGAAGTAAATACCCAAAGTTGAGTAAAAAAAACATTAAAAAGTGAATTTTGAATATGTGGTCCCCTTTAACAAATAAGGTGGAAGTTCATCTGGACCTGCAGATTTTTTAGGATCAAGATCTTTTAACAGTTTATTTACCTCACTGACTGAGAACGGAGAAAAAGAGAAGGTGTGATTAACTGAGGATTGACTTGTAGGAGGGATTTGATTTGTAGAAGTTTGATTATTAGATGAAGTGGATGATTTTCCATTAGTAACTGTGTCAAATAATGAACTAGAAGCAACAAAATGTTTGTTGAAACAGTTCAGGATCTCGTGCTTATTTGACACAGGAACAGAGTCAACGAGAAGTTGTGATGGGAGGTCAGATGATTGGGGGGTGCCTGAGAGTGATGGTTTGCCAGAATTTTTTAGGGTCAGGCCTTTAGTTCCTACAGCATTGATAGTGATACACTCAATAGTAAAGATAAACATTTTTATACCAACTCCGTATTCTTGACATCAAACATAAAAAGGATTTTTTTTGGTAAACGTTTAAAGCATATCAAGGCTTTAGCTTCTGGCAAACACTCCATCTTCACTCACTGCCCTCTCTGCCTGCCTGGAGGCAATTAAGGCATGGATGAATCAGAACTTTCTTCAATTAAACTGCTCCAAGACTGAGGCCATACTGATTGGCACCCCTCACCAGGTACAAACATCTCCTATAACAAGACTTTCCTTTTCTGGACAAGACATCCCCCTCTCCACCTCTGTTACTAATCTTGGAATAAAAATGGACTCCAATCTTACATTTGAAAATCACATTAAGCATCTGTTTAAAACTTGCTTCTTCCATCTTCGAAACATCTCCAGACTTCGCCCATCCCTAACTTTTTCCGATGCTGAGAAGCTCGTCCATGCTTTTGTCTCCTCCAGGCTCGACTACTGCAACTCCCTGTTTATTGGAATCCCTGGCAAAAACCTTCAGAAACTTCAATATATTCAAAACAGTGCAGCAAGGATCTTGTTGAGAGTTCGTAAATTTGAACATATTACGCCCATTCTCCATAACCTTCATTGGCTTCCTGTCACCTACAGAATTCAGTACAAAACTGCTCTCATTACACATCAATGCTTACATGGAGCTTCACCAGATTATCTGAAGGATATTCTTATTCCATACTCATCCACCCGCTCGCTGCGGTCACAGAACAGCAATCTCCTTCACATTCCGAGAACCAAATTAAGGACCATGGGAGACCGGGCTTTCAGTGTGGCTGCCCCCCGCCTGTGGAACTCTCTTCCTGACTGTCTAAGAGCCCCACAGTCTGTGGTTGACTTTAAGAGCGACTTGAAGACCTTTCTTTTCGACCAAGCATACTCTACCTCCTCATGATTCTACTTTTGATCTTAGCTGATATTGTTATTGATTTTAATTGTTTTATTATTTGTTTTATTGACATTTAATTCTGTTGCTCCTTGTAGCACTTTGAGATTTTCATTAATGAAAAGTGCGTTATAAATTGAATTCATTATTATTATTATTATTATTCACTACTCATCTAAGAACAGAAACCTTTAAACATTAAGAACAGCAGAAAAATATTCTGATGAAAACATTCTCAATGGGATTGAATCTAGCAGACATGTTGATGGTTTGGATTCAATTTTTATTTCTGGCAACTCAGAAAGTGCAACAGGACAAAAACAGTCCAAACATAAATCATCTTCTAGTGACGTTTCTAAAGCTGCCTCATCGGACAGAATCAGAGTAGAAGGATGGCTTGAATTTTTTTTCTAATTGAAATAATTTTATTTATTAAAAAAATCTCCTGAAGTCATCATCACTGCGTATAGTTGTAGAGATACATGACAGGGCTTTTCATTAGTTTAGCAATACATCCAGGTTTCTGTACTGAACAGGAACCTGGGTTATTTTTATTATCATCAATTAAAGATGAATAATAAACAGTTCTAGCTTTATGGAGAGCTTTCTTATACTGTATGTTAGTAGGCTATCTCTCCAAGATAAATAAAATTATTCCATGTTAGTGGAGCGCCATTTTCTTTCCAGTTTACTAGATGCCTGTTTTAAAGTACGTAACTCAGAATTGCACCAACAGCTTCCTCTGATTATTCACTTTCTTATTTAGCTGAGCAATTTTATCAACTGAAGTTTGCATTGAATTTGAAAAAT
>JBBPBX010082241.1:0-11594 GCA_038048925.1 Garcialebias charrua | reverse complement strand
GAGGCCACCAGTCTCCTTGAGGGATGAAGCAAACATGAGGGTAACCACCATATTGTGTCTTTAAACACATACGGTGCCACCCAGATGTAAAGGATTTTAGGGGGGTCAGTATTAATACTGAAACGAGACGTGATTGACAGATCACAACTCTCGTTTTATCCAATCACAGCTCATAAACAAACAAACGTGTATGACACATCGCTTTACCGTTACCTTAGCACAACAGAACGCAACTTTACAGACCCTTTATAGCTCATAAACGCTTCAAACAACTTTCAAAATTCTGAAATATGCGGCGAGCACATTTAGATAGGCCAACTTAGCTACGCTCAGTAACATAGCACTTCAACTGTAACACAACATGGACTCTCACGGAGCCGCTTCAAGGTCGGTACCGGTCCACTTTTTAATGGAGCAGGACTCGGGTCTGACAGAACCCAGCCGACAACGTTCTAACAGTAATATGCTTTGACCTGTTCTAAAATGTAAAAATACCACACACAGCGATCTGATAGATGTTAATCATAGCTTTCAGGCAGTTTGACTTGGCGGTCAACAAAGCTTTGCACAGGAGTCTGTGCGTGAACTGGACCGGAACCAGAACCCCCACAGACCACGGGCTGACAAAACTTCACCTAAAAGCTTCCAACAGCGTGTTAAAGAGTTGAACAATAACAATCTCTCAGCTTCAAATGATAAAAACATGCAGAATCTGCCTGTCTTGAACACCTCAGCCAAAAATTATCACCTTCAGAGTCCAAAAATTGGAATAATAATGCCAACATAACGTTTCAAGTTCATGAGAGATCACAGATTTATCAATAAACTTTCAGAAAACACGTACGGCCACCAGATGAAGCAAACATGAGGGTAACCACCATATTGTGTCTTTAAACACATACAGTGCCACCCAGATGTAAAGGATTTTATAGGAGTCAGTATTAAGCTGACTTATTTACCTTAATTAATTTACTTATTCAGATTGAATAGTAATTTCACGGATTCTTTTCTTTTTCAGTTTACCCAATATTTCTGTGATCTTTATGATGGATAAATAAATAAAGCCATTAAGTGACAGAGAACGTTGACTTAGTTTGGTATGTCAAAGACACTACCATTTATTTAAAATAAATCAACTAAATTAACACCATTACACTTGATTGACATGATTTCACTTTCTTGCAATTTAATACGTGAGCACATTTAAATTGCAACACAACAAACATAAATACAGGTTGTCAATATACTTAGTCTGTGGCTCTTTAGCTTAAATATAGTTACCAGATAGATTGAGATAAGGAGAAATTTAAGAGGAATAGGGAGAGGTTGGAGAGGTTAAGAGAGGAAGTTATTTATCTTGAGTTTAACCAGAAATGACACTCCTCCGTACGAGAACCAGCTCGACTTCACAGCACGATCCAAGAAACATCCGCAACTCTGTACCTGTTGACGTTCAGTCTTGGTTGGTAGTTGCAGGAGCAGTCTGAGCCTCACAGGTTCTGGGCCTATGAAGTCCGGTGTACCTCGGTGTGTTCATGGATGCACGTGTCGTGACGCCTGCCTTCTTTGTCAAAGATAGTAGCAGCTTCTGGGTTAGTTTCAATAAAGCTTTACTCAAGAAAGTCATAGAGAGCTTTTGCTCAGTGAACTGGATGGAGACGTCCATCAGTTCCACTGATAAGTTAGTCTTTTGCTCTTGACCAAACTTAAATCAGTTGACAAGGCAGAGAGCTTCCAGGTCTCTGTCCATTCAAATTCTGAAGAGAAAGTTCACATCTCTCCTTCCTCACAGGAACTAACTGTTTTAGGAAAAAACTTAGACTCTTAGTAGAAGATCTGACATGAGAGGAGTTGTCACTTTCCCATTGGTCCAAAAGAACCAGTCGAGCAGTTCACTTGTTATCATGATTCAAGGTGAAATTCAGAGCAGAGTGAAAATGTTTTGGAAAAGACAGAGTACTGGAGTCATTCTTTTGAAAACAACGGATTAACTGTCTTCTGCCTTTCTAAACAAAACGGCCGGGTCTCTTTGACCTGAGCACTCAACTTTCACACAGCAGTGGACACAGTGATGTACAGAAGTGACACAGTTTAACTTTACAGAATAACACAGCTTAAAAGCACACATCATGAAAATGACAAAATGTTATTATTTTGATTACATTAGAATACAATTAAAGAAACCAATAGTCTTTTTTGGTGACTATGTTCTCAGATTACAACTAATGGAATAATTTGTAGTAAATGTCTTGCTTTACTGAGAGGTCAGTAAAGGTCATCTCTGGAACAGTTCAAAAATACACAGGTGTATCAGAGCGGGCACGGTCATGCCCACTACAGGAGGGTACTGTAAGGATGGCTCCATCCTGTGGCCATCCCTTGTCTGTACACATTCTATCTCCTACATCTATGTTCAAGTGTTTTGAGTTGCGTTAATTACTGTTTGGCTGTATTTAAGTGAGCGTCTTTGTCATTGTCTTTGTCGTGTCATTGTTAGGTCTCCCATGTTTTGTCCCTGCCAAGTCTAGCCTGCTTATGGTCCATGTAAGTTTTTGTTGCCACACAGCTTTTTGTTTTCTTATTATTAAAGTGCTTATTTTTGTACATTTCTGAGTCTGAGTCCCTGCCTGCACCATTGGGTTCGTTTCTGCCTTCAGAGTAATTCCTGACAGGGAATTTGATTGGCTGTATGTCTGTAGCATCAGGACAGGTGTCAGAGCCGATGGGTCAGTTCTGTATGCAAAAGGGGTTCCTGGGTTCAATCCCCGCTCTTTGAACATCACATGGTGTCTCTGAGCAAAACACCTAATCCCAAATTGCTCCCCAGGTGCTTACATACTGTAGCTGCCCATTGCTCCACCTGGTGTATCCCAGGTGCAATGGATACATGCAGAGAGCCAATTTTGTCTTTGTATGTGAACATACAATGATGACAACGCATAGCACTTATTTATTTATTATTAAAATAATGTGGGTCTCCCCAGCCAGAACATGACGCTTAGTGGATATTACTAACTCTGGAGAGACCATATATTGATGCAGTTGGTCAAATGAGGAGTCAGTCAAAAAAGGAGTGTCTACACCACCATTCTGACAACATGACATTCAAATTAGAAGCACCTGGTAAAGTGTAGCAACTGTTAAAACAAAAAGATGTCAAAATAGCCTGCGGGCGGGCCTATTGCAAAGGAAACCTTGAAAAGTCCAGCGTTTATATTTCACTATACGGTGGTCTTTTATCTAAGGAAAAATAACTATTGAAAAACTTTCTGACAGAGGTAAGCCGTCTTTAGTTTTGGTTGCCATGAGACACAGCTAAATGGCCTGCCAGACTTTTAATTTTTAAATATCATTCAAGGCAGCAAAGGCTTTGTTTTTTAATGTTTTAAAAACTCTACCAGATTAAAGACTACTTAATGAATTGTCCAATTATAATCAGATAAATATGTTTCATTAAACTCTAACTGGAAATTCTGGTGCTCCTCGATATCTTTTGTTAACACCATATGTTTCCTGTTTGTTTATATTGATATATTTGGTTACCTAGCTGGCACTAAAATATATCCACATATGATTATATTACTCAAATTTGGAAACCATCTGGTGCTATTAGTGCTCTGCTGCAGATTGTTAAAATGAAACAATCAAACATGCAAAATGAAAGAAGAATAAAAGTGATTCAAAAAATATAATCAACTGATGAAAAGAAGAAATGTTTTTACTTGATGTCTGGCCTGTGCATTATGTGTTTGACTATAAAGGGGTGCTTTGGGAGCCCAAACCCAATCAATTTCTGCAAGTCAGTAAGAGAGAAACCAATTGCTTAAGTGTTCAGATAGTCTGATTGGAGTCCCTGGTGACTGGCGCTGTCAGTAATGAGATATAATAAGTGTAACCCTGGGAGACTTCAATTCACATAATGCCTGGGGAGGCAAGAGTTGCGATGACATTTAAAATCTAATTGGAAATACTTTTGTCTTGTATAAAATGTGTGTTGGGGGAACAAGATACTCTTGCTGTGTGTGACACAATGAAGCGTAACAAAACTATTTAAAACAGACCGAGCATTTTAGTGTTTCACTTTAAGAAATCACTGAGGCAAATTAAAGCCAGCTGTTTATAAAAAAACAAGTAGGTATTTTCATGATGAGCTAAAGCAGTTGGAGTATTTCATGCAATCCGAACCAGCTTACCTCTGTAACATCTGTACCAATGTTTAATTTAAGTTGGAAAGAGGAATTTTACTTTCAAAATCACACAAAAGGTTAGATGAGTCAAAACTCTTTAAATGGCTTTAAATTTCTTAAGCTTCAATGATAATAAGTCTGAAGCCATATTGTTCCTTCCCAATGACACAACCTCAAACCACTGCATTGACCTGTCTGCTCTACCCCTGTCCGAAAAACAAAAAGTCAAAAATCTGGGAGTGATAATGGATCCTTCCATGAAACTCAACAGTCATGTAAACATGATCGTCAAATCCTGTTTTTTCCAGCTGAGGCGTCTGTCTAAGCTGAAGCCCATATTATCCAAAAAGCACCTGGAGACAGTGATTCACGCATTCATTACATCTAGGCTTGATTACTGCAATTCACTTCTGTTTGGCGTCAGTCAAGCCACCATTGCACGATTACAACTGGTTCAGAACGCAGCTGCCCGATTTTTAACCAGCACACGCAAAAGAGAGCACATTACACCAGTCTTGGCCTCCCTTCACTGGCTACCGGTTCATCTTCGAATCCAATTCAAAATTCTCATGTATGTCTACAACAGTGGCGGTTCTAGACCAGTTGTACTGGTGGGGCCAAGCTGGGGCCAGAGGTTTTGTCAGAGGGGCACGTTAAATCTCGGAGAAAAAAGTGACTTTATGACTATAAAGACATCTTTATGACTACAGTATAGGCAGTAATGTAATACAAATAGCTTTGTCGTGGTTAGCAATCGTTTCCAAAATTGCCTTGAAGTTCCCTTTATTGTCTGAGTCTGCAGACTCATTATGCCCTCTTTGAGCTAAATTTTGAGTGGCAGTAAGTAAAAGCACTTCCGCTATTGTTTTTATATATTCACGATTTTCTTTAACCTGTCTGTTGTGCTCCTTGTTTAACACATTGACCAGTGTTGCATTAGCTGCTGCAGCTTTCTGATACTCCCTCCATGTAACCATGGCTTGTTTATGGAGCTCAGACCTCGCATGCATTGCAAACCCCGCATCTTTGTAAGATGCATTCTTCCAGTTTTTAAAACCAACTGGGGAATCAAACACAGTGTCTGAGCTGTTGGGAGGGCTAAAATGTCTGCAAGGGTAACAATACGCAGAGTCCAAGTGTTGTGAATATTCAAGCCAGGGGTGAATGTGATACCAAGCTGCTTTGAAGCTCCTCCTTCTGTCCCCCATCAAGGTTCTTGGAAATAACTTTAGGTCCGGCTGCATCGGTGGATCTTCTTTGCATTTGCTGATGTCTGTGGAGAAAGCAAAACCAAATATATGTAAATTAACATATACACCGGAAAATACGGTAATTGCATTTTTGAGATCTGTACATTCTTTCCTTGAATTCTAAAACCTGACCAAGGACCAAGACTGCAAATAAGCTAAAGCTAGATTTCTTGACTATTTTTTAACAAAGCCAGCAATAATATTTCATTCAAACTCAACTTGTGTCAGAAAACTTAACATTAACAAACACATTTTTTTTGAACATCACAAACCTGATGGTCCAGTGCTTGTGGATCCACAAATATTCTCCATCTGTGTCTCACGTGCTGCTTGTATCTCAGTCTCAGCTGTCTCCATTTCAGGATCTTCATGTGTCTCTCTTTCCGTCCCTGTACCCTCTCTTTGAAAACCAGTGTCTTCCAAGTCCTCTGGCTGTGTGGGGCTCTCAACGTGCCTTTCTTCAGCTCTCTCAACACCTCCATCTGGTTCTGTCTCAATGTCTGCCTCACTGTTATTTGTCTTTCTTGTGCAGAAATAAGATGTAATGTCCATCTTTCTCTTCATTTTGTCCATCTTAGATGAACACGGTAAAAACAATTGTTTCTTTGCGAGAAAAAATATATTTCTTAGCTGACATTATAGCACACACGGTCTCCTGAGCTTAACAAAAGAAAACTGTGTGTTATATTCCGACGAAATACGGGTAGCGTTAGCTAGAAGCATGTGTGTTGTTGTAAGATAACTAGCGTTAGCTAGAAGCATACAACATAAATGCCTGGGGCCTCATGTATCAACCGTGCGTGCGCACAAAAACATTGCGCACGTCACTTCCCACGCAAAACCCCGTATGTAACAAAAATGAAATGAACGTGAATATCTGCGCATCCAAGTACATTTCCACGCCAGCTCCCCTGCTGGCGTACGCACGTTTCTGTGGTTATTGTTCCTTTGGCGACACTTACAGGTGCTTCCGAGAAACTGAAGCCCCACAGTCTGTGGTTGACTTTAAGAGCGGCTTGAAGACCTTTCTTTTCAACCGAGCACTCTACCTCCCATGATTCTACTTTTGATCTTAGCTGATACTGTTGTTGATTTTAATTGTCTTATTATTTGTTTTATTGACATTCAATTATGTTGCACCTTGTAGCACTTTGAGATTTTCATTAATGAAAAGTGCGTTATAAATTGTATTCATTATTATTATTATTATTATTATTATTATTATTATTATTATTATTAACTGTTCATGATGTGAAAATGATTAATATTCCCACCAAACACACGATTAACAAATATCCACATGACGCAGTAAATAAAGGACGCGCAAAGTTGTGCCAAAAATAAATTCAACAGGAACGGATTCATTCAGCCTTACTGGAGGATATAATAGTGTAACACGCAGAGCATTTATTTATAAACAGATATAATCTTCTGATCTAGGATATGGCTTATCAGCCGTTTTCAGAAACAATCATTTTTCAGTTTGGCACTGCTGCGCTCTGGAGCAACACAGGAACCGTGCACAACGCGTGCTGAAGCAGCGATCAAACTGTTCAGAGAGTCAGAGTCAGAGTCAGAGAGAGTCAGAGAGTCTTTATTGTCATTTGCACCGCATGTGGTACATGAGATGAAAACGAGATTATGTACACGAGGTCCCAGTTACATCCAACAACAAATGAAAGAGAAAAACAGTAATAACATCGAGAACTAACTAAGAAAAACATCAACTAGTAATACACTAAGCCTAATATAGTGGGAATAAACAGCAGCACGAACATGAGTTTGTATGAGCAGATGGTCACAGATGAACACAGATGAACACAGCAACAAGAAAACATATCAGCATCACCATGATGTGATATTTTGCAGTGTTTATTTTAATTTTATTTTTATTTATTCATGAGTCTAACAGCCTCAGGGTAGAAGCTGTTCCTCAGTCTAGTGGTTCTACACTTGATGCTCCTCAACCTCCGTCCTGAGGGGAGTGGGGCAAAGAGTGAGTGTGCTGGATGAGTGAGGTCTTTCATGATACAGGTGGCTCTTTTCCTGCATCTAGAGGTGTAAATGTCTGTGATGGTGGGGAGACTGACTCCAACAGACTTCTGTGCAGCCTTCACCACTCTCTGCAGAGCTTTTCTTTCTTCAACTGTGCAGCCTCCATGCCACACGTTGATGCTGGAGCACACGATGCTCTCCACTGCACACCTGTAGAACGAGGTGAGAACTGGGCTGCTCAGACCGGCTCGTCTCAGCCGTCTGAGGAAGTAGAGTCTCTGATGACCTTTCTTGATCAGGCTGGTGGTGTTGTTGCTCCAGCTGAGGTTATCATTCATGTGTACACCCAGGTATTTGTAGCTGGAGACCACTTCCACTGCAGACCCACCTATTATCAGTGGGGCATGGGTGTGTTTGTTCCTTCTGAAGTCCACAATCATCTCCTTTGTCTTCTTCACATTCATGTGAAGATTATTCTCTTTGCACCAGCTCTCCAGGTGTTCCACCTCCTGTCTGTAGCTGGACTCATCATTGTTTGTGATGCATCCCACCACCGCTGTATCATCTGCAAACTTAACAATATGACAGCCTGGAAGTGTGGCTGTACAATCATATGTGAGCAGAGTGAACAGAAGGGGGCTCAGCACACATCCCTGAGGAGAGCCAGTGCTGAGGGTTATGGTGGAGGAGGAGAAGTTGTGGATCTTCACGGACTGTGGTCTGTCTGTTAAGAAGTCTAGTACCCAGTTACAAATAGAGGGGCTTAGTCCAAGTGTAGATAGTTTGTCTATCAGAGTTTGGGGGATCATGGTGTTGAAGGCAGATGTGAAGTCCACAAAGAGCAGACGCACGTATGAGTCCTTCTGATCCAGGTGGGTGAGAGCAGTGTGGACCACGGAAGAAATGGCGTCCTCTGTTGATCGGTTCTCACGGTATGCGTATTGATGAGGGTCCTCGTTGATGTTGACGGTTGCCTTGATGTGGGACATGACCAGTTTCTCAAAACATTTAGCGACTATCGGGGTGAGGGCCACTGGTCTATAGTCATTCAGACCAGTCACTGTGGAGCTCTTTGGGACTGGGATGATGGTCGCGGTCTTCAGGCAGGTGGGAACTGACTCCAGTGCAAGTGAGGTGGTGAAGATGTCAGCCAGCACCTCACAGAGCTGGTCCGCACATTCCTTCAGAACTTTCCCTGGGATGTTGTCTGGTCCGGTTGCTTTATGAGGATTAATCTTTCTGAGACTGCCTCTCACTTCTGCTGCGGACACCCTGAGATGCTCTTCATCTGGTGATGAGGTGAGTCTGGTGCTAGCAGGTCTGTTTGGATCATCAAAACGTGCATAAAACTTATTGAGGGCATCAGGCAGAGATGGGTCCCTGGGGCATTGTTTGTTTTTGCCTTTGTAATCTGTTATGCATTTAATACCCTTCCACATGCTCCGTGGGTCTTGTGAGGTGAACTGTCCCTCGATCCTCTGTGCATACGTGGCCTTGGCCTTCTTAATGCCATCCTTCAGTTCATTCCTGCTCTTTCTCAGTTCCACTTTATCTCCTGACTTGAATGCAGTGTCTCTGGCTGCTAGCAAGGCGTGAACTTCTTTATTTAACCAGGGTTTCCGGTTCGGGTAGGATTTCACATATTTTTTTATGGATACATTTTCAGAGCATGTACTGATGTAACCCAGGACTGAGGAAGCGTACAATTCCATGTCCACTGAACTACCATCAGTGGCTGCTTCTCTGAAAACAGACCAGTTTGTCCTCTCAAAACAGTCTCTCAACATGGGGGAACTATCTTGAGGCCAGATTGTTATTTCTCTTTGTTCCGGCTTCCGGCGCCTGAGTGGAGGGAGTTCTCTTGGCGCCAGAATCAGAGAGTCGTGGTCTGAAGATCCGAGCGCTGGGCGTGTCTTCGCCGTGTATGCCCCCTTTACATTTGTGAAGACTTGGTCGAGTGTTTTATCTCCTCTCGTGGCTGCGAAGACGTTCTTATTGAAGGCTGGGAGGGACACCTGGAGATCCACGTGATTGACGTCCCCGCAGACAATGAAAAGCCCCTCAGGATATTTACACTGCAGCGAGGTGAGTAAGTCGTGAATCTCTCTCTGGGCGTCATTAGCATTAGCATCGGGTGCTATGTAAATAACGCTGATTACGATCACTGAATAGTCACGTGGCATATAATGCGGCCTACATCTTATTGTGATCAACTCCACGGCAGCTGAACAAGCTCTTTTTATCACAGCACAGTTCGTGCACCAATCTTTGTGTACGTAAATACAAACACCACCACCTCGCGTTTTCCCCGTAGTCTCGAAGCACCGGTCTGTTCTGAAGAAGAGCCGGTCGTCCAGCTCGTAAACAGAGTCTGGAGTCTCCTCAGAAATCCACGTTTCCGTAAGACAAAGCACGGAACATCTTCTCATCTCCTCCGACGTGGTTACCCTCAAACGAAGTAGATCCATCTTGTTGTCGAGTGAGCGAACGTTAGACAGGAAAAGAGCCGGCATCGGGGGTTTACCGGTTTTAGCGTCTTTCCGCATTCTCGTCATAATTCCTGCACGACAACCCCGCTTCTTTCCTCGTGAGCATCGCTTTCTTTTCTTTCCCCTGGAGTGCATCTGCTTCCAGAAGGACGTTTTTAGCAGGTCCAATCTTCCGAGTTCTGATTTGAGTTCGTTGCTGATTTCAGCTGTGCCCTGTGGTAAATCCGCTCCAATTCTTAACAGATCAGTTCGGCTGTAATTCACCCGCAAAACACGCGCAGAGTCAGGTACAAAAACACTTTTAAAATTACTAAAAACTAGAGATGATCCGGGAACTCGTGAAGCTGCGGCTGCACTGAGCGCGGCCATCTTGCACTTTGAGGCCATCTTGCACTTTGCACGTTCACGTTCCTGAGCTTTCCAGAGGGAGCTGCAGGCCGATCAGGGCTGTCCAGTCCACACAAAGCCTGATCAATGGAATGTCTCATCTATATGATTCCAAAGGCTGAGTGGTCGCGCTTTGGAGCGCGCGCGCACCCTCACCGGTGCGGCAGCTGGAGGTGATTCATAATCAGCGTTTATTGTAGATTTCTCCTAAATGACACGTGAAAGTACACCATATATAACTTGTAGGAGAGTAAAAGCTTCACAGACAAACAGATTGCGCACAAGGCTGCGGGGCGCGCAGCGTTTGGAGACTCCAACATCACGTCATGTCATGAAGACCCTCCACTGAGACGCACAGACTCGTTTCTTCATATCATCTATTAAATAAACAAAGATCTATGTTCAACCAAACATCTAAGTTCCTCTGTGTTTACAGTAATTATGGTAATAAACTCGTGCGCAAAGTTAATATTTTCACTCAGAATGAATGGATGTGCCGGGTGCGCACCAAAGCAGGGTGAGCGCACACACAAATACCGACACACAATCACTCGTTCTTTGCGTGATGAACACATTTTATTACTATTCTTACTTAGGATTATTTTCCTCACTCATATTATATTAAATTCATTATTTTCCTGAATCTAGAAATCATTTCTGATCGCGCAGGGATCAAACAAACATGTCCTTCACACATGCAGGAAGTAATTTGCATCTGTTTAACATATGTAAATGAAGGCGTGTCAGGGGAGGTGTCTCACGTGCGCTCAGTTCCACGTTGGTTGTGATGTACAAAAGGAATGTGCGTGGATTCCGGTGTACGCACAGTTTGATAAATCTGGATTTTTTTGTGCGTGCACACTTTTCTGGATTTGACCGTACGTCACTTTTCAGTAGGAAATCCATGCAAGTCTTTGTACATGAGGCCCCTGGTCTGATAGGCTGCTATTATAATTCATACTAGCCAACAACATCATTTCTTGACCAGAATTGTTACCTTGTATTGTTTGTATTTGTAGTGGTACTCGTGGATAACGCTCGGTAACTTCGCCGTCTTCGCGCTCGCTCTTCTTTTCGTTGTTCGCACTTCGCAGTGGTGTAACGCACTAAAAGGTACAACTACCTGAATGTTGTGCCCGGAGGGCGGGCCCCGGAAGCAGGGCGGGCGGCGGACCAGGGTCCGTGCTGACGCAGTTCCGCTTCTGCTCGGAGGAGGGCGGGACCCGGAAGCAGGGCGGAAGCAGGGCGGAAGCAGGGCGGGCAGCGGACCAGGGTCCGTGCTGAGC
>JBBPBX010082240.1:0-15777 GCA_038048925.1 Garcialebias charrua | reverse complement strand
CAGGTTGTCACGAGAAATAAACTCGGGTTTTAGTTGCTGAGCGAGTCCCATCAGATTTTCTGGTGTTTTGGTGAGCTGGACCAGCGATCCATGGTTTGATTTTATTGTATTAAAACGTTTTATAACATATGATATAAACACAGAATTTGCGCAGCAAGAGAAACGCTGCAGAGGGGGCGGAGCAGTTGTCAGTCAAGTTCAGCTGCTGAACTTCAGCAGAGGGGGGTGGCTGAGGGGAGGGAGCAGAATGGTTTCCCTGTTCAAATTATCCAATGGTTTTGTTCCTAATCAGAGGCCAACGCCTCCAGCAAGAAACGGTTTTCAATGGGAAAATTCCAGACCCTTGTGTGAAGCGAAGTGAAGCACAGGGTATGGTTTCAACCAGGCTAGAGTTGGTGTAAATCTTCATACTCTTATACCACTATGCAAAAACTCAGGACAGTGTTACAGTTTTACTATTTTAGGCTTATGTCTATTATTATATGTTTAAGTGTTTTACAGTTTGACTATATGTTTATAAATATATATATACAGTATATATATATTTATATATATATATTTATATATGTATATGTTATTATTACTTTGCATATATAACTATGTGACGTTACATTTTTTAACTGTTGAATAAAAACATTTTGAAGATTCTTTGAATTATCTTTATTACTTTACATATAAGCCGTTGGTCAGAAATAGGAGGCGATTATTTGTGACACTAGTTTTTTTTTTTGTATACATTTATTTAAACTGTAAAAAGACTAAAAATACTGTAGGCTCTTTAGTTTTTATAATTTTTAAACTAAAAGTAAAGTGGGAAAATACACGGACGGGGCCATTGTATTTACACGCAAACATAAGGTGTAAATTATGATGTGACTATATGTTTATATATATAAATTATGTATTTGTAGAATTATTTGGTGTACATAATGACAATAAGAATAAATATCAGTATTATCAACCCAAAACAAAATAAATAACACTCTGTGAACTAAATAAAAACTATATACAATGAAACAGTTTGTGAAGTTATTTAAAATAAAGAAAAAAAAATTGTTTTCTTTTTAATTTGTTCCAGCCACTGCTCTTTAGTGAGACTTTCATTAGAGGGACAGTGCATTTGCCCTCTATATTGGCTGTGTCCTGTTTCAGCAATTCTAAACTGCCCGCATTTTTTGCACGTGTTGTGCAAAACTCTGCGTGTCAGTTTTCGGGGTGCTCGCTGAGGATGGTTGAAGGCTGCTCTGGGAGCTGGAGCAGGCGCCAGAGGAGGGCCCAGAACAAGATCCGCAGCAGGAGCAGGTGGATGGTTGGAGGTTGCTCTGGGAGCTGGAGCAGGCGCCAGAGGAGGGCCCAGAACAGGAGCCGCAGCAGGAGCAGGTGGATGAGTGGCAAAGAAGGTGGAAACACTTGCTTCACACTTTCCACCCCAGGGGTAAATTCCTGCCTCTTTTTGGGGACCTAAACTTCCCAGTGTTCAGTTTATCTTGGCGCCGAGCAGCAAATACCACCCTCTGCTTGTCGAACTCCAGCAGGTTGTGCCATAAAGCAACAATGCTGCTCACCTAAACAGGGAAATAACACAGTTGAACACGAGAACACAGCAATGTTCAAGTGATTTGAGGAGTATGCATATATGCAGCAAGCTACAACACATGTTACTGACCTCGTGGTTGCTCAGCACCTGAGATGTTTTGTTCCTCAGCTCCACCAGATACTCAGCCAAGCTGTCCACTTTGTCCAGGCCTGGAACACCTGACTCATCTAAACCCTAAGAAAACACAACCAACATATTAGTTAAATAACATTTTGTTGACGTTGTCTTTTATTTATCTACCGGTACTATTCTACAGTTTACTATGTATTCACACCTCTGAGATATGGCCAGCTATGGGAGGATGGGTGGAGGGAGCAGGCTGGGTGGAGGGAGCAGGCTGGGTGGAGGGAGCAGGATGGGCGGAGGCGTCAAGCTGTGAGGTCACAGAGAAAAGGCCATCATCTTGAAGTCCTGATACCAGTAAGTTCAGAGCCTCCTCATCCACGAAGCCTTCATCTTCCTCTCCTTCACTTCCATCCACATCTTCCAGAAGATCTTCAGTCTCTTCCGAGTCAGGCTGTGGCTTTAGAGGCTTGCCCGTCTGACTTAACAGGCAGTCAACACCCAGCAGCTCACCTATGGAAAAATAAAACAAACACAGATAGCAAAACAGTTCTTTACTCTTTATACATATTAGTGACTCAGACATTTGGAAATCTGCATAAATATGCCTCTTTAAAGAAGACAGAGAACTCCATGACATTAATGAATACATACTGCTGTACTCACAGAGGAAACTGTCTCGCAGGTGTGTGCCGGAGTCCAGGAAGATGGAGCAATGCAAGGGCTCCTCACAGCAGATGAAGAGGGACTCCTCTCAGAGGATGAAGAGGGACTCCTCTCAGAGGATGAAGAGGGACTCCTCTCAGAGGATGAAGAGGGGACTCCCCTCAGAGGATGGAGACGGACTCCTCTCAGAGGATGAAGAGGGGACTCCCCTCAGAGGATGGAGACGGACTCCTCTCAGAGGATGAAGAGGGGACTCCCCTCAGAGGATGGAGACGGACTCCTCTCAGAGGATGAAGAGGGGACTCCCCTCAGAGGATGGAGACGGACTCCTCTCAGAGGATGAAGAGGGGACTCCCCTCAGAGGATGGAGACGGACTCCTCTCAGAGGATGGAGACGGGCTGGGTGTTTTCCGGGCCACCAAGTTCGGCTTCAGTGAATCGAAAAGAGACCCACTAAAATGGGATTTAGTGAACTGAAATGACAAATGTAGCCAGTGCTCCATCCAGCTGGCTCTCCTAAACACCAGATCTGTCACGAATAAAACTGTCATTCTCCATGATTTATTTTGCTCAAACTCTCTGGACTTTCTGCTGCTGACAGAAACGTGGTTGAGACCAGGAGACAACAGCGCGTTTTCTGAGCTCTCCCCCTTGGGTTGCTCTTTCTTCAGCTCCCCACACCTGTCAGGACGCGGTGGTGGTGTTGCCACTATCTATAAGGACAAATTTAAATGCAGACTTCTGCCCACTAACACTTACTCCTCCTTTGAACTTCAGATGTTTGTGATCGAGCTCACCCCTAAGGTTTTATGTGCAGTTGCCTATCGCCCACCTAAATACAATAAGGAATTCATTCAAGAATTCTCTGAATTCCTGGCTGACATTATTTCCACCTATACCAGTTTTTGTATTTGTGGCAATTTGAATATTCATGTAAATTGTCCCACTGACTCACTGGCCTCTGAGATTTTAAAGCTTTTGGATTCTTTAACTTAACACAATCAGTCAAAAACCCCTATGATGAGTACAATTAATGGACTAAGTTTTCCCTCGCCCGGACGCGGGTCACCGGGGCCCCACTCTGGAGCCAGGCCCGGAGGTGGGGCACGCTGGCGAGCGCCTGGTGGCCGGGCTTTTACCCATGGAGCCCGGCCGGGCACAGCCCGAAGAGGAGACGTGGGTCCCCCTTCCCATGGGCTCACCACCTGTGGGAGGGGCCAAAGGGGTCGGGTGCAATGTGAGATGGGTGGCGGCCGAGGGCGGGGACCCTGGCGGTCTGATCCTCGGCTACAGAAGCTGGCCATTGGGACATGGAATGTCACCTCTCTGGTGGGGAAGGAGCCTGAGCTAGTGTGTGAGGTTGAGAGGTTCCGACTAGAAATAGTCGGACTCACCTCAACGCATGGCTCTGGCTCTGGAACCAGTTTCCTTGAGAGGGGTTGGACACTCTTCCACTCTGGAGTTGCCCCTGGTGAGAGGCGCCGAGCAGGAGTGGGCATACTGGTTGCCCCCCATCTTGGTGCCTGTACGTTGGGGTTCACCCCGGTGAACGAGAGGGTAGCCTCCCTTCGCCTACGTGTGGGGGGACGGGCTCTGACTGTTGTTTGTGCCTATGCACCAAACGGCAGCTCAGACTACCCACCCTTTTTGGAGTCCTTGGAGGGGGTATTGGAGAGTGCGCCTCCTGGGGACTCCCTTGTTCTACTGGGGGACTTCAACGCTCACGTGGGCAATGACAGTGAGACCTGGAGGGGTAATAATAATAATAATAATAATAAACTTTATTTGTATAGCACCTTCCAACAATGCCTTGCATTGACCAAGGTGCTTAACAGGATAAAAGGATGAAAAAAACTGGAACAATAAATCAATGAAAATAGAATAAGAAACAACAGCAATAAAAGAAGGCAATGGAAATAAAAAAATTCTACAAACTAAAACTTTTTGAACAAGAGGAAATAAAAAGGCAATGTAGATAAAAAATGTTACATATTAAAATCCCAAAAGTAATAACAGTTGCACACTGGAAGCTTATTTGAACTAGAGGAAATAAAAAGGCAATGGAAATAAAAAATGCTACATACTAAAATACCAAAAATAATAAAAGTTACACACTGAAAGCTTTTTTGAACAAGTGTGTCTTCAGTCTGGTTTTGAACAGAGTCAGATCAGAGGTGGCACGCAGCTCAAGGGGGAGACTGTTCCAGGCTTTAGGGCCGGCAACAGAAAATGACCGGTCTCCCCATTGTTTGTACCTTGAGTGAGGGACCTCCAGCAGGTGTTGACTGGCAGATCGTAAAGCTCTGCTGGGCTGATGGGCTTTCAAAAGTTCTGAGATGTACAGAGGTGCAAGTCCATTCAGAGCTTTGAAAACAAACAGGAGCAGCTTGAACTGTATCCTGAACTGAACCGGGAGCCAGTGTAAAGAGGACAGGACAGGAGTGATGTGTTCATATTTTCGTGTGTTGGTCAAAAGGCGCGCGGCAGAGTTCTGTACAAGCTGTAATCTGGAGATGGAGGATTGATTAATACCAACATACAAAGCATTACAATAATCAAGTCTGGAGGTCACAAAGGCATGGATGGCCTTCTCCAGATCAGCACGGCTGAGAAATGACTTGACTTTGGAGAGCAGTCGGAGTTGAAAGAAGCTGGTCTTGACAACAGAACTGATCTGTTTATCAAACTTTAAGTTGGAGTCAAGCTGCACTCCAAGATTTCTGACCACCGGGTTGAAGTGGGGGAGGGGGAAACCAACATTGGGACTGGGAAGGATGTTGCTGGTGTCATCAGGTGCACCAAATAAAATGCATTCAGTTTTATCTGTGTTTAGGTGGAGGAAGTTTTGAGAGAGCCAGTGCTTAATGTCATTTAAGCAGTTGACAAGAGTGTTTGAACTGAGTGAGGGGTTGGGAGTGACTGGCAGATAGATTTGTAAATCGTCTGCATACATGTGAAAAGACAGGTTATGACGTGCAATGATTGATCCTAATGGCAGCATGTAAAGAGAGAAGAGGACTGGCCCTAGAATAGATCCCTGTGGTACGCCAGAGGTCAGAGGGGTTGATGAAGAGGAGGACAGATCGCCTATCATGACAGAAAAAGTTCTCCCAGACAGGTAAGATTTGAACCACTCAAGCACAGCTCCCTGGAGGCCAACCTGCTGGGACAAGCGGTTGATTAGTACCTGATGGTCGACGGTGTCAAAAGCTGCTGAGAGGTCTAACATCACCAGCAATGCAGGGTTTTTTGCATCCAGAGACAGAAGAATGTCATTCTGTACTTTGAGCAGTGCAGATTCAGTGCTGTGACGAGCTCGAAAACCTGACTGAAATTTTTCAAACAGGTTGTTGAGTTCTAGAAACGATTGAAGTTGAGTAAAAACAATCTTTTCCAGGACCTTTGATAGAAATGACAGATGTGAAACTGGTCTGAAATTAGAGAGAGCTGTAGGATCTAGGCCTGGTTTTTTGAGAAGAGGCCTGACCACGGCATGTTTGAAAGCAGATGGCACAAAACCTGAAGATAGACAGCTGTTAATGAATGACAAAACACAAGGACCAATTACATCAAAGGATTGTTTGAACATTTTAGAGGGAATGATGTCCAGAGAACAGTTAGTTGGTTTCATCTGCTGAACCACCTTGGTGAGGTTAGGCAGTGAAACCAGGTCGAACTGGTCAAAAACAGCTGTGGTTATTGCAGACGCACAAGACTGGATGGTGTTGGATGAACTGACAATGTTCTGTCTGATAGAGTCTATTTTGTTGACAAAATAGCTCTGAAAGTCATCGCAGGTAGACTGTGTGGCAGTTTTCAGAACATTGACAGATGGGTTGATGACAGACTGGAGTGTGCTGAAAAGCGTCCTCGGCCGGTTGGAGCTGGTGGAGATTAAATTGGAGAGGTACTGTGACTTGGCCTGTTTCACAGCATTATGATACTCACAGAGACAGTCTCTCAGTATTCCTTGAGATACATGAAGCCGGTCGCGCTTCCATTTTCGTTCTGCTTTTCTGCAACGTTGTCGAAGAGCTCGCGTCGTTTCGTTGAGCCATGGTAAAGGTTTGTTCTTTGAAGATGCCTGTTTGAGAGGAGCGATGGAGTCCAAGATCGTCGTGCAGGTGTGATGGAAGGAGCTGATGAAGTCCTCAGGATGTAGAGATGGGTCCAGGCTGACAGCAGAGCAGAATTCAGTGCTCTTAAAGGCATCAGTGAACTCACTTGGAGTTAATGGGGTGATAGAGCGACAGAAACGTGCTGGGAGAATAGCCTTTGGTGCAGGAGAGGTGAAAAATTCGAATAAGATGGGAAAATGGTCTGAGATACAGGTGTCCAGGATCTCCACAGCAGGTATTTGTAGGCCGTGGGAGATAATTAAATCGAGTGTATGACCCTGGCTGTGTGTGGCTTTCGAGACCGACTGTGACAGGTTGAAAGAGTCCAGGAGGTCCTGAAACTCACATCCAAGCTGATTACTTGGGCAGCAGGTGTGCACGTTGAAGTCCCCACAGAAAAGCCAAGAGTCAAACTTTGGCATTAGGTCAGCCAGTAGTTCAGAAAACTCACTGAGAAAGTTTTTGTTGTATTGAGGGGGCCTATAAAAGAGGCCACACAAAATAGGTTTTGCAGATTCCAGCACAAAAATCATGTTTTCAAAACTGTTGTAATTTTTCTGAGGCAACATGCGGCACTTGAACGCCTCCTCATTGAAAACTGCAGCGAGGCCCCCTCCTCTTCCTGCTCCACGCGGAGCGCTCAGATAAGAGAAGCCAGGTGGGAGGAGTTCAGAGAAGCTGCTGTTGTCCCCAGGTTTCTGCCAGGTTTCCGTGATCAAAAACAGATCCAGATGATGAGTGGAGATCAAATCACTTAATATAAAAGTTTTATTTGTGATCGATCTTGCGTTAAACAGTGCTGACCGTACAGGAACACAGCCAGTTACGTCACTCTCAGATCGAGCGAGCGGGCGGAGGATATGTTTAACGCAGCCTCGGTTCATCACAGCCCTCACGGGGGGGGGACAAGATGGAAGCTGATCGCTGGCGTCATGATTGATAGCAACAAGGCATCTGTTGCGGCGGGCAAAGGAGCGACGGACATCAAAGACGCTGAATTCAGGAGGTAAGTCAGCCGTCGGCGTGTTGTGAGACGAGAGATATTTTTTAAACCTCACCAGCACGCCTGCCCTCGTGCCGCGTCTTCTGCGCCGCTTGTTGCGAGGCAGCGTGGTCGTGTTGCGTTGTAGGAACGCTGGTACAGACGCCAAGAAAGGTGGAGGTGGAGGAGGCTTGAAATGTCCATATTTGCCAGTAGCCGGTGTGTTGATCAGCGAGTCTTGGATACTTAGAAGAGTTGAGCGATCATAGACCAGGAGCGATGATGCATCGTCGATGAAAAAAAGGCAGAACACGAATAGCAGTAAAAAGTTCAGGAGAGGAGTTAGAAAGCGTGCCAGAACAACCGGCGCCATCTTGGATGGGTGTGGTTGGGAGGAACGGCCCCCCTGATCTGAACCAGAGTGGTGTTCTGTTATTGGACTTCTGTGCTCGTCATGGATTGTCCATAACGAACACCATGTTTAAGCATAAGGGTGTCCATATGTGCTCTTGGCACCAGGACACCCTAGGTCGCAGTTCGATGATCGACTTTGTTGTCGTCTCATCTGATCTGCGGCCGCATGTCTTGGACACTCGGGTGAGGAGAGGGGCGGAGCTGTCTACTGACCACTACCTGGTGGTGAGTTGGCTCCGATGGTGGGGGAGGATGCCGGTCAGACCTGGCAGACCCAAACGTATTGTGAGGGTCTGCTGGGAACGTCTGGCAGAGTCTCCCGTAAGACGGAGCTTTAACTCCCACCTCCGGGAGAGCTTTGAACACGTTCCGAGGGAGGCGGGGGACATGGAGTCCGAGTGGGCCGTGTTCCGCGCCTCTATTGTCGAGGCAGCTTATCGGAGCTGTGGCCGCAAGGTTGTTGGTGCCTGTCGAGGTGGCAACCCTCGAACCCGGTGGTGGACACCGGCAGTGAGGGATGCTGTCAGGCTGAAGAAGGAGTCCTATTGGGCCTTTTTGGCTTGTGGGACCCCGGAAGCAGCTGATAGGTACCGGCAGTCCAAGCGGCATGCGGCTCGGGTGGTTGCTGAGGCAAAAACTCGGGCGTGGGAGGAGTTCGGAGAGGCCATGGAGAATGACTTCCGTACGGCTTCGAGGCGATTCTGGTCCACCATCCGGCGTCTCAGGGGGGGAAAGAGGTACGAGACCAACACCATTTATGGTGGAGGTGGCGTGCTGCTGACCTCAACTCGGGATGTTGTGAGTCGGTGGGCGGAATACTTCGAAGACCTCCTCAATCCTACTGGCACGTCTTCCACTGAGGAAGCAGAGCCTGGGGACTTTGGGTCGGGTTCTCCGATCTCTGGTGCTGAGGTCGCCGAGGTGGTTAAAAAGCTCCGCGGTGGCAAGGCTCCGGGGGTGGATGAGATTCGCCCGGAGTTCCTTAGGGCTCTGGATGTTGTAGGGTTGTGTTGGCTTACGCGACTCTGCAATATCGCGTGGACATCGGGGGCAGTTCCCTTGGATTGGCAGACTGGGGTGGTGGTTCCCCTATTTAAAAAGGGGGACCGTAGGGTGTGTTCCAACTATAGGGGGATCACACTCTTAAGCCTCCCTGGTAAGGTCTATTCAGGGGTTCTGGAGAGGAGGGTCCGTCGGATAGTCGAACCTCGGATTCAGGAGGAGCAGTGTGGTTTTCGTCCTGGTCGTGGAACACTGGACCAGCTCTACACCCTCAGCAGGGTCCTGGAGGGTGCGTGGGAGTTTGCCCAACCAGTTTACATGTGTTTTGTGGACTTGGAGAAGGCATTCGACCGCGTCCCTCGGGGGGTTCTGTGGGGGGTACTCCGGGAGTATGGGGTACCAGGCCCTTTGATAAGGGCTGTTAGGTCCCTGTACGACCGGTGTCAGAGCTTGGTCCGCATTGCCGGCAGTAAGTCAGGCTCGTTTCCGGTGAGAGTTGGACTCCGCCAAGGTTGCCCTTTGTCACCGATTCTGTTCATAACTTTTATGGACAGAATTTCTAGGCGCAGCCAAGGTGTTGAGAGGATCCGTTTTGGTGACCTTAGAATCGCTTCTCTGTTTTTTGCAGATGATGTGGTCCTACTGGCTTCATCAGTTCGTGATTTACAACTTTCACTGGAGCGGTTTGCAGCCGAGTGTGATGCGGCCGGGATGAGGATCAGTTCCTCCAAATCCGAGGCCATGGTCTTGAGCCGGAAAAGGGTAGCATGCCCTCTCCGGGTCGGGGAGGAGGTCCTGCCCCAAGTGGAGGAGTTTAAGTATCTCGGGATCTTGTTCACGAATGAGGGAAAACTGGAGCGTGAGATCGATAGGCGGATAGGTGCAGCGTCCGCAGTGAAGCGGGCGCTGTACCGGTCTGTCGTGGTGAAGAGAGAGCTGAGTCAAAAGGCAAAGCTCTCAATTTACCGATCGATCTACGTTCCCACCCTCATCTATGGTCATGAGCTTTGGGTTATGACCGAAAGAACAAGATCTCGGATACAAGCGGCTGAAATGAGTTTTCTCCGCAGGGTGGCT
Organism: Garcialebias charrua; assembly: GCA_038048925.1. Classification (NCBI taxonomy): domain Eukaryota; kingdom Metazoa; phylum Chordata; class Actinopteri; order Cyprinodontiformes; family Rivulidae; genus Garcialebias; species Garcialebias charrua. The sequence continues at coordinate 5,858 of JBBPBX010082240.1, read as the reverse complement.
GGACTCTCCCTTAGAGATAGGGTGAGAAGCTCAGTCATCCGGGAGGGACTCGGAGTAGAGCCGCTGCTTCTCCACATCGAGAGGAGCCAGTTGAGGTGGCTCGGGCATCTGGTTAGGATGCCTCCTGGACGCCTCCCTGGTGAGGTGTTCCGGGCATGTCCCACCGGGAGGAGACCCAGAGGAAGACCCAGGACGCGCTGGAGGGACTATGTTTCTCGGCTGGCCTGGGAACGCCTTGGGATTCCCCCGGAGGAGCTGCTCCAAGTGGCTGGGGAGAGGGAAGTCTGGGCCTCCCTACTTAGGCTGCTACCCCCGCAACCCGACCCCGGATAAGCGGAAGAAGATGGATGGATGGATGGATGGACAATCAGTCAATGCACCAACACATCATTTTGGACATACTCTGGACCTTATTATTTCTCATGGACTGCCCATTTCTCACTGTGAAATTTCTGAGTCTGCCATCTCGGATCATTTCCTTATTTTTTTCCAATGTATAGCCCCACAACCGGCCAGAAGGCCTCTGGCTGCGGGTTGTCATCGCCGCTGTCTCACCTCAGCCAGTGTCGGACAGTTCACCACGGCTTTTATGGACTCACAGTTTTATTCAGTTGGTCCTGATGTTTCTCTGTGTCCCAAAGATTTTTTGTCACTGTTTTCTGAAACCTGCAGTGGGATCCTGGGGCCTCATGTACAAAGACTTGCGTGGATTTCTTACTGAAACGTGATGTACAGTCAAATCCAGAAAACTGTGTACGCACAAAAAAATCCAGATGTATCAAACCGTGCGTACACCTGAATCCACGCACATTCCTTTTGTACATCACAATTAACGTGGAACTGAGCGCACGTGAGACACCTTCCCTGACACGCCTTCATTTACATATGTTAAACAGATGCAAATTACTTCCTGCATGTGTGAAGGACATGTTTGTTTGATCCCTGCGCGATCAGAAATGATTTCTAGATTCAGGAAAATAATGAATTTAATATAATATGAGTGAGGAAAAAAATCCTAAGTAAGAATAGTAATAAAATGTGTTTATCACGCAAAGAACGAGTGATTGTGTGTCGGTATTTGTGTGTGCGCGCACCCTGCTTTGGTGCGCAACCGGCTCATCCATCCATCCTGAGTGAAAATATTAACTTTGCGCACGAGTTTATTACCATAATTACTGTAAACACAGAGGAACTTACTTGGATGTTTGGTAGAACATAGATCTTTGTTTATTTAATACTGTAGCTGATATGAAGAAATGAGTCTGTGCGCCTCAGTGGAGAGTTTTCATGACATGACGTGATGTTGGAGTCTCCATAAAGGCTGCGCGCGCCGCAGACTTTGTGCGCATCTGTTTGTCTGTGAAGCTTTCACTCTCCTACAAGTTATATATGGTGTACTTTCACGTGTCATTTTGGAGAAATCTACAATAAACGCAGATTATGAAACACCTCCACTGCCGTGTAACACCGGCGAGGGTGCGCGCACTCCAAAGCGTGACCATAACTCAGCCTTTTGAATCATATGGATGAGACCATTCTATTGGACATGATGCGGCTTTGTGTGGACTGGACTGGCACAGTCCCGATCGTTCTGCCAGCTCCCTCTGGAAAGCTCGTGGAACAGTTTGATCGCTGCTTCTGCACGTGCACGCGTGATGCACGGTTCCTGTGTTGCGCCCCAGAGCGCAGCAGTGCCAAACTGAAAAAGGATTATTCCTGAAAACGGCTGATAAGCCATATCCTAGATCAGAAAATTATATCTGTTTGCTCTGCGTGTTACACTATTTATTACATCCTCCAGTAAGGCTGAAACCGTTCCTGTTACATGTATTTTTTTTGCACAACTTTGCGCGTCCTTTATTTAACTGCATCCATGTGGATGTAATAATTGTTAATCATGTGTGTCTGGTGTGAACAATAATCATTTTCACATCATGAACAGTTAATAATAATAATAATAATAATGATGAATTCAATTTATAACGCACTTTTCATTAATGAAAATCTCAAAGTGCTACAAGGTGCAACAGAATTAAATGTCAATAAAACAAATAATAAAACAATTAAAATCAACAACAGTATCAGCTAAGATCAAAAGTAGAATCATGAGGAGGTAGAGTATGCTCGGTTGAAAAGAAAGGTCTTCAAGCTGCTCTTAAAGTCAACCACAGACTGTGGGGCTTCAGTTTCTCAGAATCACCTGTAAGTGTCGCCAAAGGAACAAAAACCACAGAAACGTGCGTACGCCAGCCCTGGAGCTGGCGTGGGAATGCGCACATTTCCACGTTCAGTTCTGTTTTGATACATACGGAGTTTTGCGTGGATAGTGACGTGCGCACGGTTTTTGTGCGTACTCACCGTTGATACATGAGGCCCCTGGACTCTATTGCTCCAGTCAAGTTCAGACATTCTAAACACAGAGCTGAGCCTTGGCTGAAAAATCCTACTGCATGTAAACTCAGGAGGCAGTGCAGAAGAGCTGAAAGGCAGTGGAAGCATGACAGGCAACATGATTCTTTGGTTTTATTAAGGAAAACTCTTGTTTTGTATCAGAGATCCGTTAATGATGCAAAATCACAATTTCTATCTAATGTCATCACAAACAGTAGCCATTGCCCCAGGGTGTTATTTAATACAATTAACTCTGTTTTAAATCCACCTACCTCAGTCTTACCTGATGCCTCAGCCTCCACCTGTGAGAACTTTCTATCATTTTTTATTGATAAAGTTGCATCAGTTAGACAAGCCACAGGTGCACCTGCTACTTCTGTTTCTGAGTTTTCACCTATCTCTGCTGGTTCTGCTTTATTCAAACAGTTTGAACCAGTGTCATATTCCCTCTTGGACAAAATAGTTAAATCTGTTAAACCCACTAATTGCCCCACTGATTTCATCCCTACTAGATTATTGAAAGAGGTATTTAATATTATTGGTCCTTACCTTCTTACTTTTTTCAATTCGTGTCTGTCCCTTGGAGTTGTGCCTTCTGCTTTTAAACATGCAACAGTCCGCCCCCTTCTCAAAAAACTAATCTTGATCCCTTGGTTTTATCTAATTTTAGACCCATTTCTAATTTACCCTTCCTCTCCAAAGTTTTAGAAAAAATCGTTCTTATGCAAATTCAGCCTTTTTTGGAAAAAAGTACACTCCTTGATAAATTTCAATCTGGTTTTAGATCCCGGCATAGCACGGAATCTGCATTGCTGAGAGTTCATAACGACATAGCTCAGTCAGTTGACTCTGGATGCCCAGTAGCTCTGGTGCTTCTCGACCTCACAGTGGCCTTTGACACTGTGGACCACTCTGTCCTTCTGTCTCGCCTCCATGATTTTGTTGGGATTCGTGGCACGGCCCTGAAGTGGTTCACGTCCTATTTATCTGATAGGACTTTCTCTATCTTGCTCAATGGCTACTCTTCCTCTACAGCCCCTCTTCTGTGTGGGGTGCCCCAGGGTTCCATTTTGGGCCCTCTGCTCTTTTCCTTGTACCTGTTGCCACTTGGATCTATTATAAGACAACACAATGTCAACTTTCATTTTTATGCAGATGATTTGCAGATCTATTTACCATTAAGGCCTGGATCCAGTAACCCAATGTGTTCTCTCTTTGACTGCATCTCTGAAATCAAACATTGGCTAAACAATAACTTCCTATTTTTAAATGACAGTAAAACAGAATGGATTTTATTTGGTAACAAAGATGCAACTGGCCTGGGAAATGTGAATATTAACTTCAGTGACAGTGTGAAAAACCTTGGAGTGACCTTTGATAAGGCTTTACATTTTGACAAACACATCGCCTCTGTTGTCCGGTCTGGATTTTTTTATTTACGTCTTTTAAAAAAGGTCAAACCCTTTTTAAACCGTTGTGACTTGGAGAAGGCTGTTCATGCTTTTATCAGTTCTAGGCTCGATTATTGTAACGCTCTGTATGTTGGTGTGCCTCAGTCAACACTGAGCCGCCTCCAGCTTGTTCAGAATGCAGCAGCTCGCCTTTTAACCAACACGACCACATCACACCTGTTTTATTCTCACTACATTGGCTTCCTGTCCGTTTTAGGATAGATTTTAAACTTTTATTATTTGTTTTTAAAGCTCTGAATGGCCTCGCTCCTACTTATATAACGGAGTTGTTAAGTTTCCCCGCCCGCTCCAGGTCTCTGAGGTCAGATAGCCAACTTTTGCTCTCTGTTCCACGGACAAAATATAAACGATGGGGTGACCGTGCCTTTTCTGCGGCCGCACCTCGACTCTGGAATACACTCCCACTTGAGCTATGCCAGATTACTGAACTTGGCCCTTTTAAATCAAAGCTTAAGACTGTCTTTTTAAGTACTGCACTGTTTTTGTTAAGCACTTTGGTCACCACCACCGTGGTTGTGTAAAGTGCTATATAAATGAATAAATGAAATGAAATGTACACTCATTTACACACAGTTAATGATTACAGTCAATTATCCATCCATCCATCCATCCATCCATCCATCCATCAATATTAATAGGTTACTACTATAAGTGAATGTGTCATTAAAGTTTGATCAAAAACGTGACATCATAATACCACTATTTTTTATTTAATCTATGGTCTACATTATTATTTTTAGGTGATGTGAAATAAACAAAAAAATACGATGTTTGTTTGCACGTAAAGATGTAATAAAATATGAATGGATACTTACTGTAAGATTGTTTTTTTTAACTCGACAGAGACAACGGATCGATGAGAAATCCCTCTTGTGTTACGGGAGCAGGCTGTCGACAGCTAACTATACTGTATATTCCTCCAACACGAAAACAAAATTGTGAATTTGTTTTCTGTTGTTGTAGCTGCTGTTGTTGTTTTGAATGAAAGCTAACTAGCTAGCAGAAGTGAGAGCAGCTGAGAAGATCGTGGGCACCTCCTTGCCCTCACTGCAGGACTTACACAGCAAACGCCTCACTCGGAAAGCCCTCTGCATGGCAGGTGATCCCACACACCCACTACACAGCCGCTTTAGACTGCTGCCATCAGGGAGGAGACTGAGGAGTCTCCAGGCTCGAACCAGCAGACTGAGAGACAGCTCTGTTCATCAGGCAGTCAGAATGCTAAACACTCTGCCTGCTCTGCCCCCCCTCCCATTTGAACTGCCTTAACACTAAAACTTTCTCACACATTACCACACAACACAAAGTTTTTAACACTGGACTCTGTGTCATCAAACGGGTTATTTACTAAACTCTCGGTCATGTGCTCATACAGTTTGCACTACTTCTCATACTTGCACTAATGTTTGTATTACATCACTGCCTATAATCATAATACTGTTTACATTCTCTGTTTACATTTATTAATACTGTTTACTTTTATTACTACTGCTTACATGTAATTACTACTGTTTACATTTACACTACTCTAATATCTACACCACTGCTGATACATATACAGTGTGCTCTGAACGGTCTTATTTAGGGATGCCCAATGTGCCTTACTGCATATGCCACTTTTTGCCTCTATAACAACATCAACTACTACCTCATACATATACTGTGTACATTAACTCATACGCTGCTTTGCCACTTTGCAAATGTCAATGCTAGAAACCTTTAGTTTATTTTAGTTATACTTTTTATACTTTTTTATACTAGTATGCAAAAACTCAGGACAGTATTATGTTCATTAAATGTTTAATGTTTTAGTTTTAGAGTTGGTGTAAATTTTCATACTCTTATACCACTATGCAAAAAACTCAGGACAGTGTTAGTTTTACTATTTTATGCTTATGTCTATTATTATATGTTTCAGTGTTTCAATGTTTAGATGTTTACTGTTGCACCGAGGGACTGAGAGAAACGCAATTTCGGTCCTGTGTATGTCCTGTA
>JBBPBX010082239.1:0-15777 GCA_038048925.1 Garcialebias charrua | reverse complement strand
CAGAACTGAGCGCCCTGCCTACCAAACTAAACGCCACCCCCCGCAACTACCAGCTCGGACGTAGCACTAAGCTAGTGGCACGCATTAAAGGCATGCTAGCTAAAAAGCTAGAGTCAGCGCTCACACTGCCTCTTCCCTCATGCTGAACCGTCCCTCACCCCCGCTTGAAAACGCGGTACAAATGGCTCATAGCTCACATGTCTGTCTCCACTCCACCCCCCTCACCTCCGTCGACAAACATCACTGACGAGATGAGCACCCTGCCATGGCAAGTAATTAGTAAAAACACTGTTGTATTTTCCAGATCTGTCCTCCCACAGACTAAAAACATGCATGTTATACTGATTGGTAACTCTAAACTGTCCCTAGGTATGAGTGAGAGAGTAAATGTTTGTTTGTTTGTCTGTCTGTTTGTCTCTGTGTCCTTGTAATGGACTTGCAACCTGTCTAGAGTGTACCCCGTCTCACACAGTGATCACTGGATATGGGCACCAGTAACCCCCACCCCCCACAACCCGAATAGGAAGAAGCGGGTAAAGATGATGGATGAAGTGTTTCCTCTAGATAACTTGCCATGGTGGGGTGATCATCTCTTCTGTGATTTTTTTGTTGTTGTCACGGGTGGGGACACACGTCCTGATCTGTGCATGGTTTGTACCAACAGTTTTCAAGCGGGGCTGGGGTCAGCGTGAGGGAAGAGGCAGCATAAACGCTGCCTTCAGCTTTTTAGCTAGTGTGCCGCTAGCTTAGTGCTATGGCAGTGTCCTTAGTGTGTGCGCGGTTCAGTAGGTAGGGCGCTCAGTTCTGTTGACGGCTTGTATAAACGGTTTTGTAAACCACTTGTATAATGGTAGGGAAACACTGGAATGGATGGATGGATAGATAAGTACAGATGAAAAAAATTAGTCTTGATGAACCTTAATTTCAAGACTTGATCACCGGTTTGCTCCTAAAAAATTAAGATAATAAATAAATAAAATTCACATTAGATTTGCATGTAGTATGACAAGATCTCGTAAAATTTGCACAAAAAATATTTTGCATAGAAAAACATTACATGTACATGTATATTTTCCCAAAAGTTAAACTAAAACGATTGTTTTTAGTCTTACTGTAGTACAAACCGGATTCCAAAAAAGTTGGGACACTAAACAAATTGTGAATAAAAACTGAATGCAATGATGTGGAGATGGCAAATGTCAATATTTTATTCGTAATAGAACATAGATGACAGATCAAAAGTTTAATCTGAGTAAATGTAACATTTTAAAGGAAAAATATGTTGATTCAAAATTTCACAGTGTCAACAAATCCCAAAAAAGTTGGGACAAGTAGCAATAAGTGGCTGGAAAAAGGAAATTGAGCATATAACGAACAGCTGGAAGACCAATTAACACTAATTAGGTCAATTGACAACATGATTGGGTATAAAAAGAGCTTCTCAGAGTGTCAGTGTCTCTCAGAAGCCAAGATGGTAAGAGGATCACCAATTCCACCATTGTTGCGCAGAAAGATAGTGCAGCAATACCAGAATGGTGTTACCCAGCGTAAAATAGCAAAGACTTTTAAGTTATCATCATCAACCGTGCATAACATCATCAAAAGATTCAGAGAATCTGGAACAATCGCTGTGCGTAAGGGTCAAGGCCGTAAAACTCTACTGGATGCTCGTGATCTCCGGGCCCTTAAACGTCACTGCACCTCAAACAGGAATGCCACTGTCAAGGAAATAACAGAATGGGCTCAGGAATACTTCCAGAAAGCATCGTCAGTGAACACAATCCACCGTGCCATCTGCCGTTGCCAGCTGAAACTCTACAGTGCAAAGAGGAAGCCATTTCTAAGCAAGCTCCACAAGCTCAGACGTTTGCACTGGGCCAGGGGTCATTTAAAATGGAGTGTGGCAAAATGGAAGACTGTTCTGTGGTCAGATGAGTCACAATTTGAAGTTCTTTATGGAACACTGGGACGCCATGTCATCCGGACCAGAGAGGACAAGGATAGCCCAAGTTGTTATCAACGCTCCGTTCAGAAGCCTGCATCACTGATGGTATGGGGTTGCATGAGCGCTTGTGGCATGGGCAGCTTGCATGTCTGGAAAGGCACCATTAATGCAGAGAACTATGTTCAGGTTCTAGAACAACATATGCTCCATCTAGACGTCATCTCTTTCAGGGAAGACCCTGCATTTTTCAACAAGATAATGCCAGACCACATTCTGCAGCAATCACAACATCATGGCTACGTAGGAGAAGGATCCGGGTACTGAAATGTCCAGCCTGCAGTCCAGATCTTTCACCTATAGAGAACATTTGGTGCATCATAAAGAGGAAGGTGCAACAAAGAAGGCCCAAGACGATTGAACAGTTAGAGGCCTGTATTAGACATGAATGGGAGAGCATTCCTATTTCTAAACTTGAGAAACTGGTCTCCTCTGTCCCCAGACGTCTGTTGAGTGTTGTAAGAAGAAGGGGGGATGACACAGTGGTAAAAATGGACTTGTCCCAACTTTTTTGGGATTTGTTGATGCCATGAAATTTTGAAACAACATATTTTTCCCTTAAAATGATACATTCTCTCAGTTTAAACTTTTGATCTGTGATTTGTGTTCTATTCTGGATAAAATATTAGATGTTGGCACCTCCACATCACTGCATTCAGTTTTTATTCACAGTTTTAGTGTTTCCAAAGGTATCAAACTTCACCCCAAAAGTTTTAGGAATCTGTACATACTCGAGTCAAAATGATAGACTGAGTTGTTTTTTATTTTGTCATTGTTTTTGTTTTAGGTCTCAAGCTTTGAAGACTAAGGAGCGAATGGCCCAGGTGTCCACGGGGAGCAGCAGTCAAGCGGGTTTTGGTCGAGGCTCATCCCAGCCCAACCTCTCGACATCTTACAGCGAAGAGTACGGCAGATCAGAGGGCTCACCTGCCTCCTACCATGGCTGTAAGTGTGCCCTTGTAGTTGCCTCCCACAGCACACAGGGTTCATCCCATCTGTTCAAACAAGTGTAAGGATGGTTAACCCAATGATTAATACTGATTCTCACCTGCTGTAACTTTGGCCCACTCCCTGAAACCTTCCCCTCCCCCGTTTTGTCTCTGGCCTGCAGTCCTGCACTAGGGCAGCTGCATTCCTGAGCGCTTTTCCTCTTCCACACACAAAGTGGAGGAAGAAGAGCCCCCCACCATTCATCTCTCATCTACACATAGGATTCTGCTCCTCTTGTGAATGATGAACTCACTCATCTTAAGTCAGCAAGAGTGTAGCGAAGTAGGATAGCACCATGGGTCAGGTTAGGGTAACTCGGGAATTTGTTCCAGTTTTTGTGTCACTACCGTACATGCAAATATCTTCTGTATGCATGGAGAGCTAATATTCACTGAATCAAACTGGTTATGAGGTTTTTGTACTGAGTTGGTTTTGCTTCAGATTTTGGGCTAGTTTGTGCAGTCAGGAGTTCAAAAACAAAAAGTGGAATGGGAAAATGGGGTAACACGGAGAGAAAGTACAAAAATGGAATGAAAGAATGAACCCTGGCCTCTTTTCCTTTCACACTCTGACCCTCGGCCCTTTTGGACACAGCAGGACGACCGTGTGTGCACGCAGGCTTATTGGTTCACGCTTGTTTGTTGCCATGCTTGTGGTTTTACCCTGCATGAATCTTGCATGGTGCGCTGAACCCTTATTTTCTGGCCTACATTCTGTCTGTGTGCATTATATTTGTGTGTGTGGCTCGCAGCCGGAAGCTTTCAGCTGCTGAATCATCAGCAGAGCAAACGGATGGACAGATTGACCAATAGGAGTTCATTCAGGCTATCTCTGGGGGAGGTGACAGAGGAGGTTGAGAATTCCAGATGAACCTTCCGCATATTGTTGTCCCGACATGGTGAGAATGAATGACCATACATCCGTTACCGTAAGCTTAAAACTTCCCCCAGTTCCCAAAGTGTCTCAGGGTCCACTGAGGTTTTATACAGTATGTGTAGTTCTTTGTATTTTTTTTTTTTTTTTTAAATCAGCCTTATTTAATAAATCAGTTCACTCAAATGATTTATACTTTATGGAAAATGTATAAAACCGTGAAGTTTTGGGTACAACATTCAGCATTTTTGAGAAAAAAGTTTTGATTTTCGTCTTACAAAAGACGAAAATCAATTTTTATTGTTATATAAATAACAATAAAAATTGTGATTCTATTTAATTATTTGCCAGTCGTTCAGCTTGTATTTGAGTCAATATAAAAATGTGAGAAAAAACTTAAATGGATCGCCCAGATTGAAGTGGTTTTGTGTTTAAAGGTTTTTAGCAATAATATCTCACCTGTTGTAAGGGAGTGGTGGCGCAGAGTAAGAGAAGGTGGGCCTGTGATTGGAAGATCACCGGTTCAACTCCTGGTACCGACAACATCAAAATGTGAGTGGGATAAGTGGAGCACCCACAACTGCCTCCACCCTCATTTGCCCCACTCTGGGCTCTTGAGCAAAGCCCTTAACCCCCACCATCTGCTCTCCCGGGCACCCTAGATGGCAGCTCCCTGCTCCACACAGAAGGCTGTGGTAGCTCGGTGGTCTGTGGTTGCGTCTGGAAGGGCATCCGGTTTAAAAACAATCACTAAGTCTTCATACGATGGAGGTAGACGGAGACACGTCTGCGTTGTGCACTGGTTGTGCCAGCAGGGCTGACCTGGGTGTGGGGTGGGGTGGACGACTCGGGGTGGGGGGGGAACGGAGCGCTACTTCTATAGCTTTTTAGCTAGCGCGTCTGTATTGCACGCAGCTAGCTTAACTAAGTCAGTGCTGGCAGTTGTCAATGGGGTGGGGGTACAATTACGGTAGGTAGGAAGGGCACCCCATTCTGTTGACAGGGCGGGGCGTCCTCCTTGTATAATGGCAGGGGAAACCTTGGAAAGAATTTGGTTCTGATCAAACTGAAGAGCTGACAGCTAGTGGAGCCAGAACAAGTGACATTGTTATCACTGTCACAATACACAGTTATTTAATGTACATAAAATTCTACATCTATTTTTTTCAAGCCTTTTATAACTGTATGTATTAACAGCTAACAGCAGAGAGGTGTTGCACCTCCAGTGTAGGAATTTCTTCTTTGTGCCAGAATACCTACCTACTGATATTTGATATTTATGTTTTTTCTTAGAGTATAAGACAACAAACATAAAACCAACTTGCAGTGATTCATTCTTTCTAACGTGTCCTTATTTTATCCTTTACTCATGCGAGGATAAGTAATAAAGCACAACATGTGTCAGCATGCAGCCTTCTCAATAACATTTTGAGTACCGTAGTAGGCTAACGGCTCAGAGTAGGAGAGGCTGAAGTCATTTCCCAACATCAACACATAAATGTTCTGTGCAGTAAAAATATTGGTGGACGCAGACTGTTTAAACACTGATCACTGAAGAAAATGTCTGACCTGCATCACTGGCATGAAAATACTTATGACATCAGCAGCAGCAGCTGTCAATCAATTTTGTAGAGTGAGCTAACATACATTTTCAAGAGTCTAATAAAGAATCATTTCACAATCATTTATTCTTTATCTTGCAGCAGTCCCAGCTGAAAGCATGCAGCTCAGAAACTTCACTTTGTTTTCTTTAACTACAGACAAGATCGTGAAATCTGATCAACATCAAACACATCATATTGTGAACGTTTAAATAAGATGGTTTTAACCCTTTAACTTTGACTATTTATTCTTGTTCTTCAGGGAGAAATCAACCACCTTATTTAACTGCTTAAAAATACTATTTTTAAATATTTTTTCCACAAAAAAATTGCAGTACAGTAGAGCTATACCCTGATGCATGCTCAATAATCCAGGTAGAAAAATCTAAAAAAAGCAACCAAAAAAAAAAAGTATAAACGTTTTGTCTTTCGTCCGAAAGACTTCCTCAGTCTGAGATGCTGTATTCAGCTCAGTCTTATAAGAGGGAGCTATTTATAAGACTGAGCTTAAAGCTCCACTGACATCATCTTTTAACTTTCCATAAAATGGCACAACATATATATATATATTAAGATTGACCTCTGATCGTTTTTGCTAAAACAATGTTAAATTAATTAAAATTCCTCTCAAAAATAGTTTAAAATTAGCGCCTTTTTTTTAATTGATAAATATGGATTTTCCCGTCGCGCGATTATGACGTCAGACACAGACGAAGATGCAAACGCATCCGTCCGATTTAGCCATTTAAAACTTTATGTTTCAGAGAAGCCAAAGTTATTTCGAGTAAACAGCAGGTTATAATTTTTTTTCAGTTCTTGGCATAAACCAACACAGACATGTTCCCGTTTTTAGTGTTTTACATGCTTTATATTAGTAGCTGTATTGTGATGCGAAGCCACGGAGCTCCCAGGCGGGAGCTGAAACAGCTGCCGTAATCCGGCATGAAAAAGAAAAACACACCGCTGGCTGAAGCCCTGAGCTCGATGGAATGTCCGGCGTAAAACTAACTTGACCGCGGTTTAATGTGACGCAGATGTGTTTATATAGCTCTGCTCTGCAAACATTGAACGTTGTTGTCTTGCGGTGTTGAGTGTAAAATATTTCCGTGACACAACGCACATGTTACGATGAAAAGTCGGCTAGCTGCTAGCATGCACTCACCAGTGTTGTCCGAATCGATCTTGCCACAGGAACAAGCGTCCAAGCTCCATGTAAACAATCCATCTTGCAACAGGAACAAGCGTCCAGCTCCATGTAAACAATCCATCTTGCAACAGGAACAAGCGTCCAGCTCCATGTAAACAATCCATGAACAAACGACCCGCTCTTTCCAAACGATGTCAAAACAAACCCAACAGAGTACTCAGTCAGCCCCTCACGCTTGTAGCTGCCTGCAAACTATGAACTGGATTTCCTGAATGTGAGGCGGGTCTTGTTACTCTGGGTTCATGAGACACGCCTCCGTTCAGGAAATCCATTCCATAGTTTGAAGCCAACGTGCATCATGGGTTGGATCGATACGTAAACAAGGCTGGTATCGGTATGTGCCATGAGCATTGGTTCCGCTTCTGCTCGGAGGGCGGGCCAGGGTCCATCTTACACGGGCACGGGCCGTGAGTAGAACCGCCACAGACTTTGGCTTCTCTGAAGAAAAACCGCTAAAATATAACGTTTTAAATGGCTAAATTGGACGGATGCCTTTGCAGCTTCGTCCATTGTATCAAAAGGCGCTAATTTTAAACTATTTTTGAGAGGAATTTTAATTTAACATTGTTTTAGCAAAAACGATCAGAGGTCAATCTTAATATATATATATATGTTGTGCCATTTTATGGAAAGTTAAAAGATGATGTCAGTTGAGCTTTAATACAGCATCACAGACTGAGGAAGTCTTTCGGACGAAAGACGAAATGTTTATACTTTTTTTTTTTTTAATGACCAGAGGACCAGACTTAGCTTTTTTAGACAGTAGAGCTATCTCAGCCTGAAATTAAAATATCTAATTTAAAATTATTTTAATTTTTATGCTTTCAAGTGATTTTGTTTACAAACTACGGTACACTTCAGTTTTTATTTTTTGACAAAATAATTAATATTCTGTAATAAAAAAGGGCATTTTCCTCCATTAGTACGCCTTCTGGGCCAGCATCCTCATCCTCCTGTTCTCCAAAGCTCAAACCTTATGCTTGGTTCTCATGGCCCAGTCAGAGTGGTTCTGGACCTCCTTCTCTGCACAGAGTCAGATCTCCTAGAGGGGCTTGGTGCTCTCTTCTAAAACAATCATGATCACCCTCTTCATCAACAAAGTCCTCTCTGTTTGACTCAGACTGTTTTTCTCCTTCATGATCCTCCTCAGTTTGAGAGGTTCTGACTTGGCAGTCCTGTCCTCTGGGTCCATCTCATGTTCAAAAATCGTCTCTTTGTTTTGACTCAAATACTCTAAAACTCACTCAACACACTAAACCGCACCCAAACTATAAAACCAATCCATCCATAATCTTTTACCCGCTTCCTTTTTGGGTCGCGGGGGTCACTGGCGCCCATGTCCAGCCATTACTATGCGAGAGGCGGGAGACACCCTGTACAGGTCTTCAGTCCATCACAGGGCCACATAGAGACAAACAAGACAAACAACCATTCACTCTCTCACTCACACCTAGGGACAATTTAGAGTTACCAGTCAGCCCAACATGCATGTTTTTGGTCTGTAGGAGGAAACCGGGGTACCCAGAGAAAACCCACACATGCATGGAGAGAACATGCAAACTCCAACCAGAAAGGCCCCCGGACCAGGATTTGAACCAGGGTAACCTGCTCGCCTCGCTTAGAGGCAGCAGCTTTACCAGTTGCACCACCGTGCTGCCCCTATAAAACCCAAACATGCTAAATATCATAAATCTCTCAAACCTCATGACTCCCGCTCTGTCTGTGACTTTTAATGTGCGCCAAACTCCAATTTATGAATCTTTTTTGTCTTCTTACTGCAGATTTTTTGGTGCTTGACAAATAACTTCGAGCCTCCGTCCGAAAGGAGGGCGGGGTGTTGTTTATCTGTTTGGAGGGTGTGGGAGGCGAAAGTGTGGGTGATAGAGGTGCTTTGTCCCCGAGACTGCCCATCTTTACTGTAGCCTCTCACTCTAACATGCCGGTGCCACAGATATGACAACGATTTTCAGAAAAAGATTTGCATATTATTCATCATAACTGTGGTTTTACTCGGCCTAACAAAGTTTAAAAACTGGTGTGCATTAAAGTCTGTACTTTTGACTAATTAAAATAGTCTCTGAGGGGCTGTCTTTCCCACTAGAGCGACTGAAATTGGTCATGTGACTATCACACGGAGGCACGTTAATTGACTCCAAAGGACAAAACAAAAATCACTTAGTGCGTGGCGAAATCGCTGCCTGTTTTTAAGAAGGCAGGTCATAACAAACTGGATAAAAAACAGTCTTAGCAAGTGCTTATTTCAGCTGCTGATTTCTTATTTAGGATGGTTGCCTGTTTTTATTTTTATTTTTTGCTGGAAAAGGGCTTTGTCCATACGGTTAAATTAAAATTTCCTTTACTTTCCCAAAGTGTTGCAGCTGAAAACCCCTCTAATGAATTAGATTATTCTTGCAGTTTTCTGCTGGTAATCTTGCTGGCTAAGTTTTATTTTTTAAATCCCCATATTTTTACCAAGTGTGATAGATATGGACAAGGGTGCACATATTCTGACAGTAAAGCTGAACTCATATGTGACAATAGCTTTCACTTTATTTATTATTATTATTATTATTTTTTTTTCAAAAATAAACTATGATGGTAGAAATAGATATTGGGAATTGTTTTACTTTTTTCTTTTTCCGGTGTGATGTAGGCTGTAGATATTCTGTCAAAAAAGACTGGAGCTGGACTTTTCTATGACACTACCAGATGCCAGTGAGGACCGTGATGGTTATTCTTTGAATTTGCCCTTTTTAGCTAGACTTTTAGGTGATATTTTTGTCAAAATACACTGCTTGGCCCACCAAAGTCTCCACCAAAAAAAAAGGTCCCACACTAATATTTTGTTGGACCGTCTTTAGATTTGATTATACATTCACTGTGGCATTGTTTTGATAAGCTTCTGCAGTCACAAGATCTATTTCCATCCAGTGTTGCATTAATTTTTCACTAAGATCTTGCATTGAAGACTAGGCACTAGGCATGATAGGTGCATCACTTCACCAGCCTCTCTTCTTACCCTGATGCATCCATCACTCTGGAACAGGGAAAATCTGGACTCATCAGATCACATGACCTTCTTCCATTGCTCCAGAGTCCAATCTTAATGCTCCCTAGCAAATTGAAGCCTTTTTTCCAGTTAGACTCACTGATTAATGGTTTTCTTAAGGCTACACAGCTGTTTAGTCCCAATCCCTTGAGTTCCCTTCACATTGTGCATGTGGAAATGCTCTTACTTTCACTATTAAATGTAGCCCTGAGTGCTACTGTTGTTTTTCTTTGATTTGATTTCACCAAACGTTTTAAGTGATCACTGATCACGATCATTTAGGATTTTTTTCCAGCCACATTTCTTCCTCAAAGACGATGGGTCCCCACTATCCTTCCAGTTTTTAATAATGTGTTGGATGGTTCTTAACCTAATTTTAGTAGTTTCTGCAATCTCCTTGGATGTTTTCTCTGATTGATGCATGTCAATGATTTGACCCTTTTCAAACAGACTACCGTAACATCTTTTCCACGACCACGAGTTGTGTCTTTCAACATGGTCGTTTAAGAAATGAGAAGCAACACATTGCACAAGTTGGGGGGTAAATAACTTGTTGTCAGCTGAAAGATAATAATCACCCATGCAGTAATTATCCAATATTATCCAATAGGAGGCTCGTATCTATTTGCTTAGGTAAATCCATCCATCCATCCATTTTCGTCCGCTTATCTGGGGTCGGGTCGCGGGGGTAGCAGCCTAAGTAGGGAGGCCCAGACTTCCCTCTCCCCAGCCACTTGAAGCAGCTCCTCTGGGGGAATCCCAAGGCGTTCCCAGGCCAGCCGAGAAACATAGTCCCTCCAGCGTGTCCTGGGTCTTCCTCTGGGTCTCCTCCCGGTGGGACATGCCCGGAACACCTCACCAGGGAGGCGTCCAGGAGGCATCCTAACCAGATGCCCGAGCCACCTCAACTGGCTCCTCTCGATGTGGAGAAGCAGCGGCTCTACTCCGAGTCCCTCCCGGATGACTGAGCTTCTCACCCTATCTCTAAGGGAGAGTCCAGACACCCTGCGGAGAAAACTCATTTCAGCCGCTTGTATCCGAGATCTCGTTCTTTCGGTCACAACCCAAAGCTCATGACCATAGATGAGGGTGGGAACGTAGATCGATCGGTAAATTGAGAGCTTTGCCTTTCGACTCAGCTCTCTCTTCACCACGACAGACCGGTACAGCGCCCGCTTCACTGCGGATGCTGCACCTATCCGCCTATCGATCTCACGCTCCAGTTTTCCCTCATTCGTGAACAAGACCCCGAGATACTTAAACTCCTCCACTTGGGGCAGGACCTCCTCCCCGACCCGGAGAGGGCATGCTACCCTTTTCCGGCTCAAGACCATGGCCTCGGATTTGGAGGAACTGATCCTCATCCCGGCCGCATCACACTCGGCTGCAAACCGCTCCAGCGAAAGCTGTAGATCACGATCTGATGAAGCCAATAGGACCACATCATCTGCAAAAAACAGAGAAGCGATTCTAAGGCCACCAAAACGGATCCTCTCAACACCTTGGCTGCGCCTAGAAATTCTGTCCATAAAAGTTATGAACAGAATCGGTGACAAAGGGCAACCTTGGCGGAGTCCAACTCTCACTGGAAACGAGCCTGACTTACTGCCGGCAATGCGGACCAAGCTCTGACACCGGTCGTACAGGGACCTAACAGCCCATATCAATGGGCCTGGTACCCCATACTCCCGGAGTACCCCCCACAGAACCCCCCGAGGGACGCGGTCGAATGCCTTTTCCAAGTCCACAAAGCACATGTAAACTGGTTGGGCAAACTCCCACGTACCCTCCAGGACCCTGCTGAGGGTGTAGAGCTGGTCCAGTGTTCCACGACCAGCACGAAAACCACATTGCTCCTCCTGAATCCGAGGTTCGACTATCCGACGGACCCTCCTCTCCAGAACCCCTGAATAGACCTTACCAGGGAGGCTTAAGAGTGGGATCCCCCTATAGTTGGAACTAGGGGTGAGCGATATGACTCAAAAATTATATCGTGATATTTCAGAGCGATATCACGATAACGATAAATTTCGTGATATAACCCAAAAAAAAAAAAGAAATCAAATTTATTTATTTGACAAAATTAATTTAACATGTTGCTTTGCAGTATTATATTTTTTTAAACACCAAGGGTTAATTTGACTGAAATTACTTTATTTAGTAAAGTATTCAGTCAGTATAAAAATAAAAAATAAAAAAGATCTGTTATTTAGATTGAAAAAGTCTGCACAAAATATAA
Source organism: Garcialebias charrua (assembly GCA_038048925.1). NCBI lineage: Eukaryota > Metazoa > Chordata > Actinopteri > Cyprinodontiformes > Rivulidae > Garcialebias > Garcialebias charrua. The sequence continues at coordinate 3,816 of JBBPBX010082239.1, read as the reverse complement.
TGGACTATCTTTAGGCTTTTAATACCTAGTAGTTCTTTGACATTCTTGTTAGGTCTAAATTGTTTTTAATTTTTAACTGGCTGTTTTTTATTGTTATTTTTTATTGTTTGTTTTATTTCTGTATTGTTCAGCACTTTGTGCACCTTCTGGCTGCTGAAAAGGGCTCTATAAATAAAGATTGATTGATTGATTGATAAACAAAAACCACCACAAAAACTAAAGTTCAGGTGTAGTTTCCTAAATCACTCTCCATGTAAAATATATTATTCTTTGTTTCTAAAGAGTGACACGGTCGAAAATTTGTTGACGGTCCCTAAGTGAACCATGACGTCTCTGAATAGGGGCAGACTCAGCGCGGCTGCCCGAAATCAGACTCCATGAAGTGGACTGACGAGAGCAACGCACCGATGAAGACACGGAGCTCGAATATCCAACTTCCAACTTGAAAATAACTCACTGTGGTTTTGTCTTGGTTCGTGGAGAGCCGCGCGTGTTTATAGAGACAGTTTGCAGAGCGAGGGGAGACCAGCCCGCAGCGCGACTGCTCAGTGGGGTGGGGGCGGGTGGGGGCATTTGATCCTCTACCTGCTGTTCAGAGCAGCCAGGGGACAGAAGCTGACATGACGCGCGGTTTGTTTTTATCATTTTAGCACCAGTACAGACTGGTGGAAGAGAGGTGCGCAGTTCAGTTTGAAGCGCTCGGTTGGGGGGCGGGGCGTCCTTACGTATCACGTCATGAAATTAGCATATCATGATATCTTTTTTTTGCCCGGGCAAGCTATTTTTACCGGTATTATCGTAAACGATATGATATGGCCCAGCCCTAGTTGGAACACACCTACGGTCCCCCTTTTTGAATAGGGGAACCACCACCCCAGTCTGCCAATCCAAGGGAACTGCCCCCGATGTCCACGCGATATTGCAGAGTCGCGTAAGCCAACACAACCCCACAACATCCAGAGCCCTAAGGAACTCAGGACGAATCTCATCCACCCCCGGAGCCTTGCCACCGCGGAGCTTTTTAACCACCTCGGCGACCTCAGCACCAGAGATTGGAGAGCCCGACCCAAAGTCCCCAGGCTCCGCTTCCTCAGTGGAAGACGTGCCAGTAGGATTGAGGAGGTCTTCGAAGTATTCCGCCCACCGACTCACAACATCCCGAGTTGAGGTCAACAGCACGCCATCCCCACCATAAATGGTGTTGGTCGCGTACCGCTTTCCCCCCCTGAGACGCCGGATGGTGGACCAGAATCGCCTCGAAGCCGTACGGAAGTCATTCTCCATGGCCTCTCCGAACTCCTCCCACGCCCGAGTTTTTGCCTCAGCAACCACCCGAGCCGCATGCCGCTTGGACTGTCGGTACCTATCTGCTGCTTCCGGGGTCCCACAGGCCAAAAAGGCCCAATAGGACTCCTTCTTCAGCATGACAGCATCCCTCACCGCCGGTGTCCACACCACCAAGTTCGAGGGTTGCCACCACGACAGGCACCAACCACCTTGCGGCCACAACTCATATAAGCTGCCTCGACAATAGTCAAGTCAAGTCAAATTTATTTATATAGCACAGTTAGAACAGATAAACTGTTATCAAGGTGCTTCACACACACACACAACATAAAAGAGGCTCAAAAATTTACAGAACAGTATCACACATCAATAGTAACAATTCTGATATTAACAGCAGTAAAGTATAATAAAAATGTATAAGAACAATATTAAAATGAAAACAGTAAAAATATATACACTACGTCAGCTCACACAGTATGAAACACCAGAGAGAACAGATGGGTTTTTAGCAGGGATTTGAACAAGTGAAGGGAGGAGGCCTGTCTAATGTTGAGGGGCAGGTTGTTCCAGAGTTTGGGGCCGGTGACTGAAAACGCCCGATCTCCTCGGAGCTTCAGATGTGTTTTTGGAACCACCAGGAGCATCTGATCAGATGATCTCAGGGCCCGCGGTGGAACATATGGTTCCAGCAGCTCAGAGAGGTAGAGGGGAGCGAGGCCATTCAGGCATTTGTAGGTCAATAGAGGCGCGGAACATGGCCCACTCGGACTCAATGTCCCCCGCCTCCCTCGAACATGTTCAAAGCTCTCCCGGAGATGGGAGTTAAAGCTCCGTCTTACGGGAGACTCTGCCAGACGTTCCCAAATGACCCTCACAATACGTTTGGGTCTGCCAGGTCTGACCGGCATCCTCCCCCACCATCGGAGCCAACTCACCACCAGGTAGTGGTCAGTGGACAGCTCCGCCCCTCTCTTCACCCGAGTGTCCAGGACATGCGGCCGCAGATCAGATGAGACGACAACAAAGTCGATCATCGAACTGCGACCTACCTGGTGCCAAGTGCACATATGTACACCCTTATGCCTGAACATGGTGTTCGTCATGGACAATCCATGACGAGCACAGAAGTCCAATAACAGAACACCACTCGGGTTCAGATCAGGAGGGCCGTTCCTCCCAACCACACCCCTCCAGGTCTCACTGTCATTGCCCACGTGAGCATTGAAGTCCCCCAGTAGAACAAGGGAGTCCCCAGGAGGTGCACTCTCCAATACCCCCTCCAAGGACTCCAAAAAGGGTGGGTAATCTGCGCTGCCGTTTGGCGCATAGGCACAAACAACAGTCGGAGCCCGTCCCCCCACACGTAGGCGAAGGGAGGCTACCCTCTCGTTCACCGGGGTAAACCCCAACGTACAGGCACCAAGATGGGGGGCAACAAGTATGCCCACTCCTGCTCGGCGCCTTTCACCAGGGGCAACTCCAGAGTGGAAGAGTGTCCAACCCCTCTCAAGGAAACTGGTTCCAGAGCCAGAGCCATGCGTTGAGGTGAGGTAAATCCAGGTGCAACTTTTTTTAGGTAAATCCAGGTGCGACTTTTTTTTGGGGGGCCAGGCAGTGTATATCAGTATAAAAGGAATAACTGAGTTTTCAGCCTTTTGTTCATTCTCAGGTAAATCCTGAGGTAAAAATAGTTGAATTTAGCTTTATTATTGTAGTGGTTTCTGTTTTAGGAGTTTTCAGTTGAGCTCCCTTCTTTACTTTTGTCCTTTATTATGCATGCAAAAAAGCCTACCTTTTTCAGAAGCCACTAAATTCATTAGCTGCAGCGACAAAGTGGGGATGTGTTAGGCTTTCAAGCCTCTCAGCCTTTAAATTAAAATGTGCTCCATTATCTCATCATGAATCTACCATAAATAGACCACACTGGTTGTGATCAGGACATATTGTATTCATAGCGGTGACTGCATGGAGGCACAATTCAGGAGCTATAGAAGAACTGCTAAATTATTTTTTATACCGGTACTGTATTGGCAGAGTTGTGTGAGAACAGTATCAAGAACTTACCCATATATGGTTTATTCCCACAGTGGTGGGCATGAAATTGTTGTTTTAGCTGGTGGAGACATTTGTGTCATTTTCTCTTGCAACTACCGGTATGAAGTATTTCACATTAATTTTGTGCCAGTGGGACCCGTCTTAAGTGTAGCAGTGTTCTACAGAAATTATTTGCTGGTAACTGTTGCCAAAATAATTCGAGTATAAAAACAATTTAAATTAATGTTTTCAATTAAAAAAATTTAAAGAAAAGATTAGCACATAAAAGACAAGTTAAAGCTCCACTGACATCATCTTTTAACTTTCCATAAAATGGCACAACATATATATATATATATTAAGATTGACCTCTGATCGTTTTTGCTAAAACAATGTTAAATTAATTAAAATTCCTCTCAAAAATAGTTTAAAATTAGCGCCTTTTTTTAATTGATAAATATGGATTTTCCCGTCGCGCGATTATGACGTCAGACA